>JARYHS010003150.1:0-16510 GCA_031002005.1 Vandiemenella viatica
ATCGAAGTATCTGCAACAATTATCGTGGTATCTCTCTCTTATCGATAGCAGGAAAGACGTTTGCTAGGATCCTGCTGAAACCGCCTCAAAATTATGTCAGAGAGGAGTACTTCCAGAATCTCAGTGTGGTTTCCGTGCCTCGAGGGGCACCATAGACATGATCGTCTGTGCTGGACAACTTCAAGAAAAAGTGCAGAGAAACAACAAAAGCCTCTCTTTCTGGTGTTCTATGATCTAGAGAAAGCTTTTGATACTGTGCCTAGACCTGCAATGTGGATGGTATTAAGACGATTTGGATGCCCTGAACATTTTCTGGGATTGATTAGAGCACTCCATGATGGTATGGTCGGTCAAGTCCTTTATCAGAACGACGCCTCTGAAAAGTTCCCTATCACATATGGTCTGAAACAAGGTTGCGTACTTGCACCAACACTTTTTGCCCTATATTGGCAGCAATGCTCTACGAAACGTCATCTACCCCCAACACAGGCGTGGAGATCAGATACCGGTTTGACGGAGGACTATTCAATCCAGCAAGACTCCGCTCATCAAGATTAACTTTCCTCACCCAGGTAACAGAACTGCAGTATGCAGATGACAACACCTGTCCAGCACATACTCCTCAGCAGATACAACAGTCCGTAAACTACTTCAAGGACGCATATGACCGTTTTGACCTGACCATCAACACCAGAAAAACTAAAGTGCTAGCGCAACCTGCCCCTGGAGCTACACTCCCAGACTTTGATGTTACCATCTCCGGCACAGCCCTTGAGCAAGTAGATAGCTTCTCCTACCTTGAAGCATTCTCTCTACACAGTGCAAAGCAGAGAAGGATGTAGAAAACAGAATTCGAACAGCACACATAGCCTTTGGGAGACTTACTCGGCGAGTGTTTCTAAACAAAGATCTTAATTTAACCACCAAGTGGATGGTCCTACCAAGCTGTAGTTGTCTCCACGTTGTTGTATGGGTGTGAGACATGGACACTCTATCGACGAGATATTAAGAAAATGGAGCGATTTCACCAGCTAAAACTTCGCTCTATAATTAACATTAAATGGGACGACTATGTGTCCAACATTAGAGTCTTGGAAAGAGCCCAAATGTATAGCATTGAAGTCCTCATCATCAGCCACCAACTTAGATGGGTTGGACACGTTCAGCGTATGAGCAACAGTAGACTCCCTCGCCAACTTTTATACGGTGAGCTCAGTACTGGCAGCAGACCTCGCGGTGCCCCTAAGAAACGCTACAAAGACCAGTTCAAGAAGACCTTGAAGAAAACTAACAGTGACCTTTAACACCTCGGATAGCCTCACAAAAGACCACGTTCTATGGCGCAGAGCTACCTCCGCTGCAGTGGCACGTTTCGAAGAGGAGCAGCGAAGTCTGGCAGCTGAATCCTGATTAAGGCGGAAAGTCCGACAAACCCTACCGCGCCAGCCACCCACATTTGGGTGCAGTGTGTGCGGACGACTGTTCTATGCAAGAATCGGCCTGACCAGCCACCAACGCACACACAAATAAACACGCTAGAGAGCAACATAAACTCGGAAACGAGTATGGCCGACGACATATACTTTCAATAAATATAATGAAATCCAAGTTTTTCTTGTCTACACCGAGGCTTGAGCAGTGCAATTTCGCACTGCTACTTGCCACCCGGTTCGGCCGTCCTGTTTGAGGTTTTCTGTGGTTTTCCTCAGACACTTTAGGCGAATGCTGGGATGGTTCCTACAAGGCCACGGCCGAACTTTCATCCCCCTTCCCTCCCCGTAGTGAAGCAGGCTGAAAAGGATCTCCGTGATCCTCCAGCAGCCAGCCTTCAGCTGGGAGGAATGAAATAGTAACAAATAAAATAAAAAAATCAGCTGCATTATGATAATATTTTGTTTTTAAAACTAAATCGGATTGTATTTATGTTCATTAGTTTAATAAAGGTTTTTTTTGGCATTTGATTTGAAGTGTCATGGAATCCCCTGGAAAGAAAAACACATATACCTAGGAGTGATATTCTGCTCCAAACTCCTATACAATCACAACATGAAGGACAAACGCCAAAAAAAAAAAAAAAAAAAAAAAAAAAAAAAAAACCCTAGCTATACTAATGAACCTATATCCGATTCCGTACTGTCACGAACTATCATTAATTACCAAAATACGCCTATAAAAACCATAATTCGACCGACCTTACTTTATGGATGTGTAGTATGGGGTACAGCAAGTAATGCACACATACATAAAATACAAGTAATACAGAATAGAAGCCTACGTATGATACTACAGGCAAATAGGTATACACGAATAGACGATCTCCACGATTGGACAAATATTCCAAGGATACATACAGCAAACTTCCAACAAACTGAAAGATTCGACGAAAGTATTACCAGAACAAGGCAATCGGTAGAAAACCTAAGAGACGTTGGAAACTACAAACGAAAGAAAAGGCACAGGAATAAAGTCCCCCTAAGTATACTTTACCCAACCGAACAAAAATAAAATTGTACCTAACCACAGATCCTGTCCTGTACATACACCAAGGAGGTTTTCTCCCTGATACGGGTTTTACCTAAAACGTTCACACCACAAACACAGAAAACAAATACAACTTGACACAATGAAGCAGAGCTACCAAAGGTAGCGGTGCTTGCAGAAACACAACATACCAAAAAAATCGAATTAACCATTTTTTTACTGAGCTCTACAGGAAAGATAAGATATATCTTATCTTCATCTATTATCTACCCACGATTTAAACACAATTCATACTTATGTAACTTTCCCTTGTTTAACGCAAGTGTTATTTAATTTTTTAAAGAAAAAATAAAAGACATCTTTAATAGCTTTCATGTTTAATTCCGCCGTATTTCTGCTGACTTTTAGTTTTTTCTCGCAGTCAAAAGTTTTTAGTTTTATGTTGGTGTTAATTTCTTGGCCGATTTTTTGTGGACCAGACACGTGTACACTTTTCGGGACGCCCAACAAAGAATTTTAGAAACTACTGAATACGCCGTCATAAGAATCTAATCTTGAATAGTTTTCTCATTATAAGATCGTAGGAAAAAGAATGAGGAACTATCGGTTTAAAACAAACAAAAAATATAAATAATTGCCATGATAGTGGGAGGTGCGGGAAATAGTATTGATAGAAACGCGAGTTATAGTTTAGAGAGTGACCTGAGGAAGGTGGTGAAGGAGGCACAGCATACCAGAGAGGAGCTCATGCAGGTCCTAAGTCGCCATGATCGGCCACAATTGAACTATGCTGTGAGGCGGGTTAATGTGGAAACGGAAGTGCTACTTGGGAAAGGTTTCACTAGGCATGGCCTACACCTAAATAGAAGGGGGAAGGGAGTAATTTCTGAGTTGTTATCTAAAGCAGTGAGGGAGCCTATTTCCAGTGATGATGGGGTAAAGATTGTGCCTTTTTTAGGTTAGGGGCTGCTGGTGAAGGGACAAACATAGATTATCAAAGTGATATTGATTCCAGATTCACGATGGGAAAAGTCACAGATGTTAAATAAATAGATGAAGTGGCTGAAACAATAACTGACTGTGGTAAAACTGGGAAAGAGGAGATAAATGCTGAAAATGTAAAACCAGTAGTAAGGGTGTTAATGGTAAAATGTAAAAGTATAATGAACAAAGTAATATAATTTGCAAACCTAATAGAGATACATGAACCACAAGTAATAATTGGGGTAGAGAGTTGGTTAAAAGTAGAAGTACTAGACAGTGAGGTTTTTCCTGATGGTTACAGAGTATACAGAAGAGATAGAGGAGTTTTCATACTAGTTAGCAAAAACTACTACAGTTCACTGGTGTTCATATATCAAGACCATGAGTTTTTTGGTAGATTTCTCGGGTAATAAAAAAGAAAAAAATCAGTGTTTTGGTCGTTTACCGCAGTGAAAAAATGACAGAAGAAGATTAGGCTCTTGGGGAGAAATTAAATTCACACTCAGATTTCAGAGGTGAGAATAGAATGATTATCATTGGCGGGGATTTAAATTTACCAGGTGTAAACTGGGAAGGGAATAAGATAAATAACACAAGGGAACAAAGATTTGCAAATATCTTAGTAAGGGAAGGAGAATTTACACAAGTGGTTGAACAAAACACTAGGGGACAAAATATTTTGGATATATTTCTAATTAAGCCCGGTGAAAAACTTGTTGGGTGTCAAGTGACTGAAGGAATAATGGAACACGTCGCAGTTCTGATGGATATTAGAGGATTCAGTAAGCCCGCAGCCAAAATTGAAGGGGGAAATAGGTACAATTGTAAAAAGGCACAGGTTTCAAATATGAAGGGATATTTCAGAGAACAATTCAGCAAGTGGAAGGAAGGCACAAGTACAGTAGAGTTAAGATGGGAAGAGCTCAAGGAGATACTAACAAAGGAGGAAGAAAAATTCATTCCAAGGCAGAAAATAAAGAGAAGTGGAGAATCTATGTACTATAATAGGGAAGCGAGGAGGTTAAAGAGGTTGGAAAGAAGAAAACATAACATGTTAAGAGACAGCAGGGTAGTAGGGAATATTTAAAACAAGTAAGCAAGGACTTAATAAGAGCAAAGAAAGTGGCTAAAGATGGGTTTATGAAGAGTACTGTCAGTGCAGGAGGACCATTGAGTGATGCATCTAGAAATTTCTATGGCTATATCAGGAAACTGAGGGGAAGCGGAGGAGTAGAGATGCTTATAGATGAGGATGGAGAAGGTACTGAGGATTTGAAAAAGGCAGCGATTTTAATTAACTGGTTTAGTGAAAGCATCAGGGACAATGAATCAGAAAAGGGAGGGTCTAATTCGGAGAACGAGCTTAGCAACACAATTAGATATGAAGATAATAAAAATTTGAAATTTATCCTGAGGAAATCATGAATGAAATAAGAAAGCTGAAAAAACATAAGGGGGCTGGTGCCAATAATATTACTACAGATGTCTTAAAGATAGCCGGATGTGATGTTGTACCTAATCTTGAAATATTTTTAAATTGAGTCTGGATACTTGCTGCTTACCACAGGACTGGAAAAGTGACATAGTAGTATCGATACATAAAGGAGGAGTGAGAAATAGAGTTGAGAATTACAGGCCAATCAGTTTGACATCAGTGGTAGGTAAATTAATGGAAAGATTGATGTGCAACTACATCAGAAATATATGTGAGGATCGAAAGTGGTTTTCAAGCGGGCAACATGGGTTCAGGCAAGGATATTCATGCGAATCTCAGTTAGTGGGATATATGTGTTCAGTCTGCCAGTAAAGGCCCCTGCCAGGCAGACCTCACACACAACGCGCCTGCACGCCGGGATACATATACGACTCCAAACAGGCGCAGAGACATCCAAAACAAATAGAATCATCTAGAAGCTAAGTGGGACTATTTCTTACAGAGGTCGCCGTACTACCACACAACGGAATTCCTGCGCCAGGCCGCCTATATAAGCGTAGCCGGCCGCTCCACCGCCAGTTCCGGCCTGACCGCGGAACCAGCTTCAACTACAGAAGACCACCGGAAGTTCGCGAGAAGTAGAAGCCGTCTCTCTACCCCGGATCAGGACCAGGCTAAATTTCTCGACGGTCATCCGCTAACTGTACCACATTTGTTATTGTTTACCAGTGTTTTGTGTACATAGTAATAAACCTCAAGGAACCATTAAGTGTAGTTCACTTCAGTGGCGACAAGGTTGGGATAAGAACTCTCGACCATCATGGCTACGCCAGCAGCACCTACGGAATGGCAACAGTTCCTCCAAGGACTTCTACATCAGTTCTTCGAATCTCAGAGACAACTGATTGCGGAAGTCAGGAATCTCCGCCAACCCACGGCCCCGCCTCCGTTCCCAGCATTCAACGACGACGTCGAAGAATGGGAGACCTACGAGAAGCGCATAAAACAACACTTCGCAATTCATCACATATCCAAAGAAGAAGACCAGCGTGCATATTTCCTTTCCTGGAACCAATCAAAGATGTATGTCTTGCTCACCAAACTTCAGCCACAAGACCCCGACACCCTCACCTTCACGACCATCTGTACGACACTGAATGCATACTACAGACGCCGGTACCATGTCGTCGCGGCCCGCGTCGAATTCTATCAATGCCGGAAGAAGCCCGATCAGACGTATCGCCAGTGGGCGGCCGAACTCCAAGGCCTTAGCAGAAAATGTAAGTTTCAAACTCGTTGTTCCCACGAATCCTACGCCGACGACATGGTGCGTGATCACATCATACAGGCTGCACCAGATGCCGCACTCCGGCATGACGCCCTCAAGTTAGAGGACCCATCCCTGGAGCAGGTCATCGAACTTGCCTACAAATTCGAAATATCTACGGCCGCAGATCGCCGCCTGGAGTCCTGGGCGGATGTGGCCGCAATCCGAACCGACGTAGAGGACACACAGGACGTCGCCGCCATCCAGAGCTCCCAGTCGCGCTCCTCCCGACACCACAACCGGGGACCGCTTCCTCAGAAGGACATCGAACCGGCCCGTTCCGGCAGGGGCACCAAGTCTCGGCAGCAGCAGCGGATCCCGCAGCGCCGACGCCGCAGCCCGCTCCGCCTACCCTCCTGCCCCGCCTGTTATTCAGCACATGAGAGGGAAAATTGTCCGGATCGTTGGGCTGAATGCTCACGTTGCGGCAAGGAAGGACACCTGGCGTCCGTCTGCCGCACCAACACCACCAATGCCAATCCCGGCTCTCGCCGCCCAGGGTCTTACCAAGACAGGTTGAGCGGCGCACCTATGGATATCAATCAGGTAGACACTTCCACAGCATCCAAACTTTTTATTGACGTTACGGTCAATGGCAAGCCCCTGCGCCTACAAGTCGACACAGGAGCAGCAGTCTCATTGCTTAATTATACTACTTATGTGCAAATTGGCTCGCCCCCCCTCTCGCCGGCCCCCAAGCGCCTCCTGACATACAACAAACAGGAAATAGCACTCCTGGGACAGTTCACAGCAAACGTCATGTATAAGTCTGTACATCGTTCAGTCCCCTTTTTAGTAGTTAACAGTTCTCTCACAGCAGACTTATTTGGACTGGACGCTTTCCGCTTATTCGGATTTTCAATTGAGGATAACATACACCTCGTATCTCAGCATGTTCCTTTTCCTGAAGTGGACGCCCTTTGCACCGAGTTTCAGGACCTGTTCTCACCAGGCGTCGGCTGTGCAAAGGACTTCGAAGCATCACTCCAACTCCGGCCGGACGTACGGCCTCGATACTTCCGGGCACGCCAGGTACCCGTAGCGCTTCAACAACCACTTCAGGAAGAACTTCAACGTCTCCAAGACGAAGGGATCCTCCAGCCGGTGCGGTTCAGCCCCTGGGCCACGCCGTTGGTCATAGTTCAGAAGCCAGGACGCCGCTTACGTCTCTGTGGTGACTTTAAGACCACCGTCAACCCGCATCTGCTGGTAGACGACTATCCACTTCCGAGACCGGACGACCTCTTCCGTAAACTAGCAGGAGGTACCTACTTTACAAAAATTGACCTGGCAGAAGCATACCTTCAAATCCCTTTGGATATCCAGTCCCGACAATACACAGTCATCAACACTCCCTCTGGCCTCTTCCAACTCAACCGGCTCATGTTCGGCTTGGCCAGTGCTCCAGCGATTTTTCAACGGTATCTCGAACAACTTCTCCAGGATATTCCGGGATGCATCAACTATCTCGACGACATAGTCGTCACGGGACCCTCCGCTGCCGAACACATGACCAACCTCCGCCTACTCTTCCTCCGCCTCCGTGCAGCAGGATTAAAATGCAACCTTTCCAAGTGTCAATTTTTTCAACAATCCATTTCCTACCTGGGTCACATCATCGCTCAGGAAGGCATCTCCCCAGCATTTTCCTATGTGGACGCTATTTCCAACTTACCTCGGCCTCAGGATCTACATCAGTTGAAATCTTTTTTAGGCAAGATTTCATACTACAGAAAATTTATACCCTCAGCAGCACAAGTGGCAGCACCCCTGTACCACCTCTGTCGCAAGAATGTCCCGTTCCGTTGGACCCCAGCTTGCGAGACCGCATTCCACACCCTTAAACAGCAGCTCAAGTCCGCAGCATGCCTCATGCCATACACTCCAAACCTCCCCTTGATACTTGCCACAGATGCATCCGATTACGGTGTGGGGGCAGTTCTGTCTCATAAATTACCAGATGGCACGGAACGCCCCGTAGCCTACATCTCCAAAGCCCTATCGGCTGCTCAGCTTAAATATTCTCAAATCGAGAAAGAGGCGCTAGCTATTGTTTTTGCCTGCTCCAAATTCTATTCCCTTTTATATGGGATTTCTTTTCATCTCATTACCGACCACAAGCCACTCCTATCACTATTTGATCCGTCCACACGTCTGCCTACCAAAACATCCCACCGCATCCAGCGTTGGGCACTATTCCTGTCCCAGTTCAGATATACCATGCATTTCCGTACCACCTCCAGGCATGCCAATGCAGACGCCTTATCCAGACTACCGCAGGGACCAGACCTTGCCTTCGACAAGTCGGAACTTCTGGTGTTCCAGATCGACGATGACATACAAGAAGCACTGAAGACATTTCCAGTCACGGCCTCAAAAGTCGCGGCAGCCACAGGGGAGGACCCCCTCCTCCGTGTCATCCGACACCACATCCAACACGGGTGGCAAACACGTTCCCCTCCACGCCATCATCAAGACCTCAAGTTCTACTACTCCATCCGCCACCAGCTCTCAGTAGTAGAGGGAGTGCTCCTCCGCACAGAACCAAATTCCACCCCGAGGGTCGTCGTTCCGAGATCCCTACAACCGACAATCCTCCAAACTCTCCACCAAGGACACTGGGGAATTGCCCGCACCAAATCCCTTGCCAGACGCCATGTATTCTGGATCGGCCTTACCACGGATGTCACGAAGATGGTGCGGCGCTGTACCATCTGTGCCCAACAACTGCCCCGCCCCCCTCAAAAGTTCCTTTCCTGGCCGGCACCGTCCGGACCCTGGGAACGCATTCACCTCGACTTCGCTGGCCCATTCCTAGGCCACCAGTGGCTCCTAGTGACGGATGCCTTTTCCCACTTCCCATATGTCGTCCGTTGCTCCACAATCACCACAGAGGTCACCATTTCAGCCCTCACGAAGATCTTTTCCATCGAAGGATTACCATACGCTATCGTCACAGATAACGGACCGCAATTTCGAAGTCGGGAATTCCTATCCTTCTGTACCGCCAACAATATCCAACACCTCCTCACCCCGCCCTTCCACCCCCAATCTAACGGGGAGGCGGAACGGCTAGTCAGAACATTCAAAACCCAAATGACCAAATACACCACAAGTCACAAACTCGAAGAGGCATTGACACTCTTCCTCAGTTCCTATCGAACCACTCCAGTGGGGGCCAAAAGCCCGGCGGAATTGCTACATGGCCGCCAACCTCGCACTCTCCTCCATCTCCTCTTACCCCCGCCCAAAGTACAGGTACCTTCGGGCCCATTCCGTTTCACCCCGGGCTCCCTAGTCTGGGCCCGCGGGTTTGGCTCCCGGGCCGGTTGGCTTCCGGGGGTCATCCAGCGGCCCCGGGGCCGCCAACTGTTCGACGTCAGCCTGGATGGCCGGATAGTGCGACGCCATCGAAACCAACTACGTCCCCGCTACCCCACGGCACCGTCCTCTTCCACCACGGCACGGCCATCCACTTCTTCCTCTCCTTCCCTGCCACCTCCACCACTCCTGCCGTCTAACCGTTGCTCAGGGACAGTTACAGCGCCACCAACGACGCCACAACCTGTCGGTCGCTCCGACACCCTTCAGCCGCAGCCTCTCGACCACCTGCGGGGACCATCTTCAGCGCCCCCCGTACAGCCCCCGGCCATCGACGCCGACGAACCGATGCCGTTAGCTCCACAAGTACCTCCACCACAACCTGCACCACGACGCAGGTCGGCACGCATCGCCAGGGGAACAGCTCCGTACTCCCCTGGAGGTAGCCTTCATAGTCTGCTCCAGGGCGCCGCGGCAGACGACCTCGCAGACGTCGCAGACATCGCTTCCCCCCCCCCCCGGGAGGGAGGTATGTTCAGTCTGCCAGTAAAGGCCCCTGCCAGGCAGACCTCACACACAACGCGCCTGCACGCCGGGATACATACGACTCCAAACAGGCGCAGAGACATCAAAACAATCCAGGAAAACAAATAGAATCATCTAGAAGCTAAGTGGGACTATTTCTTACAGAGGTCGCCGTACTACCACACAACGGAATTCCTGCGCCAGGCCGCCTATATAAGCGTAGCCGGCCGCTCCACCGCCAGTTCCGGCCTGACCGCGGAACCAGCTTCAACTACAGAAGACCACCGGAAGTTCGCGAGAAGTAGAAGCCGTCTCTCTCTCTACCCCGGATCAGGACCAGGCTAAATTTCTCGGCGGTCATCCGCTAACTGTACCACATTTGTTATTGTTTACCAGTGTTTTGTGTACATAGTAATAAACCTCAAGGAACCATTAAGTGTAGTTCACTTCAGTGGATATCAGTTATCATTTACAAATTACGCTTTGTATTGCTTTACTGCTGGATGGGACTAACACGTCTCCTGAAAACACCTGTTGATTCTGAAGCGTGAAAACGCTTCAAAGTCTATCTCTCGTTGCTAGGATACGGATAGTCTGCACCTTAAGTAGCTAAAAAATCCCGTTGAAGCCTTGGGCCGCGGTGGCTGAGGGGTCTCGTGCGACGCAGAGTGCCCTCGGAAATAGCTGAGGGGGCACGCCCAGGGCTTCGGCCCAGTTAGGTGGGGAAACCTCAGCCACCGCAGGCCTTTTTACTACCTTTTTCAGTTTCTTCCAAAGGCGTATAACATCCTACAGGGGATTTAGTACGTTATTAGGGCTTGCAAATTAGTACTATAACGGTCCCGAGTTCGATTCCAACCATAGTAAAACATTTTTATTTAAACTAGTACACTTGTCTATATGACGGAAGCACAGAATAATAAATTTTTCTTATATATTTATGTAAAATGTTTTATAGAATATGTAATTAGTTACGAAATAATAAGTTCATAATGTACGAAAAAATATAAAATTTAATTTGTGCAAATACTTATGTTTTATACGGTTCTCATAGAAAATGTATGTAAAACAACGGTTTGTGCGAAAAAAAAAATTACGTTTTATTATACTATTAATATAGCTATTACTCAAAAAATTTGATTTCTTCTTCCAAGATTTTTTGATATCATTCTTGGCTCGCGACTGTCGTATTTCTAAATCAGCGTGGTAAGATCAATCTTATACCAACGACCTTCAGTTAATAGAAGTGAACCATGCGAAGGTGACATGTGGTTTTGTGTTTCTTTCAAAGACGGTCTAAGACTGATACTCTATAAGTATCAGTTCAACTGTCACTTACATCATGGCTTTCAAGACTGGAACTTACATTGCCAGGCAATATGAAGTTACCGTCATTTGAAATGTCTCTGTTCTAACGAATGAAGGTGAAAAAAGGCACGAGAGAAACTTCTGTTAATTTTCTGGCGAGTGTGTTATTTGGTTTTGATGTGCAAGCAAGTAATCATCCCATAATTGCACAAAAAATGCTGAAATCTGTTCGCAAAGCGCACAGTAACATGATTTCGCAAACTGAATCAATGCTGCCGTAGCCTCAAGGTTCTGTTATTGGGACTGAGCAAGGAATGTTCTGAAGAAAAGAAAATTTAATCCCCTCAGATTCTCAAGCATTACCGTTTACTACAGTAATCTGCCAGACATCCAGACAAAGGTATATTTTCCTTAGAATTTTTCCCATATATCGATTAACCAGCTACACGTGTTGGTGGCAGGAAATAACCTGGGAACTTGAGGGGCTAGGAGACTGAGCGCTATCAGAAAGGTGATGAAATTTCTGTTGGAAACTACAGGTGACAGCTGTTACGATTCGTCTAAAAAACAATCTAGCAGCAAATATAAAATGCCTATGAGAGTGGCGATCAATTCATAGTAACAGCCTAAGTCTAATTTATGGCATTGTGCAACCTCGCAAAAAGTTAGGGCGTACACTGGAATTGACCCGCAGTAATCACGATGTTGGAGTGCTGAGGAATGTGTGTTAGTCATCAGAGTTTACTGTCATAAATGCGATGAGCCAGACAGGGACGTTAGATAAGGTTATTCACTTTATCATAACCAGGATATTGCAATGATTATACCGAGAGAGGTAAAGGAGGGACAACTGGAATTAAGAGAACGTTTAACGGATACATTGTTCATTATAGTGATGGGTACAAATGGTGGAGTAATAAATGAAAAAAAAAAACTTAAGACTGCATAGTAGACTGCAGATCCGCCTGGAAAACTTAAGATTACGCATTAGATTAACAGAGTCAAACAAATGGATGTCTCCCAAGGAATTTTATAGGCAGTAGAATGGAATGTAAGTGTTGTGGAAATAATTATAGGAGATTTAAATGAACGCATAAGTAGGAAACTAAGATAAGGTACTGTTCAGGAGTTACTGATGTTTAGGATGTGCAGAAGATTACGTGTATTTTGGGTGACCTTTGTATCAGAGGCGTTTTTGTTAGTATTTGGCGATTCTTCGAAAGACATGTAGCGTCCGACGGTTACTGAGTATCTTAAGCTCGTTAGAAAATTATTGGTCTCATGTTCGATGCCAACCCCAAGAAAATATTTTAATTTAAACTAATACATCTTACTTTGGATCATAACGATAAAATTATCACAAATCTATACTTTTTAATAACTTTTTTTGTAGAAAACTGTTATTGCGTTTTTCATTTTGTAATAAAACTCTGGATGTAATAATATTTTGATATCAATAATTTGTGGATCTGTCTAGAAACTCGATGGTTAAAACGCTTGCTTTGAAAATACAAGGTCCCGAATTAAAATACAAATGCTGGTCAAGATTTTTTAAAAGTTGTTCTTAATCATAGCTGCTACAAAGTTCCGCAGTCCGGATAATAACTTAAACTGTAGTTCCTGCCGTGACGGAGGTGAAATGCGTGGCAAACCGAAACACTGTCACCTGGTCGTAAAGCATGAATCTACTTACTTATGCGCAAAAATCAGTCTTTGATATTATTCACCGCAAAATTGTTAACATGGTTGATACTACGTAATACAGTCATCTTCATAAATGTATAAAATATCCAGATATTTGCGAAAACATTATTTCATAATTTCACCAAAATATTCAAAATGGTCACTGCAGCAGAGTATTAACTTTCTAAATAAAGGTTTTATCAGCGTAATACGAATCGTTTGCGCATGACATTAATTAAAAGTCAGTTACACCTTGCGTATAGAAGTTGGGCTTTACTTCTCATTCGAAATGTTTTCTGATAACAGAGCTTGGTGGGTGACTGGTAACGTTCAGGTCTGGTGTTCGGGAGGATGTGGGTTCAATTCTCCCTCCGGCCATCCTGATTTCAGTTTTTCTTCCTTTCCAGAAATCACACCAGTTGAATGCCGAGATGGTTCTTTCAACACGTCATGAACTAATTGCCTTCGGTTCCTGTCTTCCTCCCCCAATTCTTCTCCAGCTTTAATGACTTTAAAGAATCAAATAGGCCTAAAAGGATCTGGAACATATGCCGCCTCCAACCTAAAATACATTTATGAGTTCGAATAATTTGTAGCTCAGCTTGGTAGATTGGATGCGATACTGCCAATTCAAGCTGTCTGAAATGAATGTTGCACTGATGAATGGAGGTGAAGGAACTCATCTTGCGAATCTCGTAAGCTTATGTTAGTGTTTGGTGGATTATTCTATTTTCACTTTTAAAAGAAACCATTATCTCGCAAGGAACGTAGTCCATTTAGAAATTTATCGGTTCTGTTCATTCCATGTCCTGGTACGTTGACTGCGCTAATGAAACTGGCAGCTGCATCACAGCTTTCTGATGATATGCAGACTGGGACAATTCCGTGCCTGAAGGTGAAATGAAACTTTAAAAGGTCGGTACCTTAAAAGTTATCACATTATGCGCTTTAACACCACAGGGAACTCGGTGCAGTACAAAAACGTCAGACTCTTAACGTTTTGACACCTTCCTCTGCGATCATCGTCTATGTGATTGCGAACTGTATGTATCAACTGAAAGCCAGATACTGTGGCAACTCATGGGCAGAGACCTTGATTACAGCCTATTTGATACCCGAATCAATTAACCCATCATTTGACTCTTGTATGAGGGCCCTGGCAGTCTAGTAACAGTTGTCCCAATAGAATGAAATGGAAAGATAGAAAGAAATTGTTATTGGTACGTTCAGTTTCTCTTATGGCGACATTAATAAATTAATTGCAACACCAACAAGAAGCATATGTGATCATCGATACGTATCTTGTAACCGCAAACCATTACGATTTTTTATTGAAAATACGGTTATATGATACTTGCTGATATGTAAAATCGAAGCATATATAGGCTACATCTATCTACTGTGTTCGATCCGTATGCACCTCCAAACATGTCCTGATTTTATTTATCGATTACAAATAAAATTCTTTGCTTGTGAAGTCGTTTGGATTGGTGAAGGATATTCGTTAATTGAGAAAATCTGTGTTTCGTTTACACAGTATGACCATTGTCTATATTACCATTTGCTGGAATCAAGCCGTAAAGCCACATAAAGAACGAGATGAAAATACTGGACCCCTGCGCTCACATAATTGGCTGAATACGAACCGGTAGGTCTACCGAGGACTTTAAACTAAGTACCGAAAGTGGTGGGTGAGCGGTTAACGTTCTGGCCTCGTATTCGGGAGGACGCCGGTTTGAATCCCCGTCCGGGCATCCAGATTTGGGTTTTCCATGGTATCCCCAAATCACTCCAGGCGAATGCCGGGATGCTTCCTTTAAAAGGCCATGGCCGAATTCCTTACCGTTCCTTTTCCCCAGTCCCATCCCGTCTCTAATGACCGCGACGTCGACGAGGCGTAAAGCCATAAGTAAAAAAAAAATATATCAACTAAGTGTTTTACTTCTGATGCGATGAGACCAACATCTGCTTAAAAACATGTTCATGATCAGCAGTACTTTCATGTCAACGTTGTGATCATCTAGTTAGTGGCATTTGAACTGCCTTTCTAAAACTTTTAAACTGTTCTAACATTTGTTGCACGTCACCGTGGTTTAAGAATCCGTGCTGACATCTGCAGGACAGACGGAAAGTCTCTGTATTAGTTCAGTGGGCCTAGTGGCTGTGTGATCTAGTCTTCACACTGTTCATTGCTGTCCTTAGACTAAATAGTTGAGGTGAATTTGTTTTATACAATGACGTATTATATAAAAAGAGCTTTCAGCAGACACAGAAACGTCTCGGTGTAAGTACCTTTTCCCATAGCAAATTGCGATCTTAAAACTGATACTTTTTTTTTTTTTGGTTCTGCTTAAACGGAAAATATGTGTGTCCAATACCCTTCGAGAGTAACTGGTATCGTTGTGTTGCTCATTATAACTGTGTAACAGAGTGATACTGCACGAAAAACTTCAATATTTATGCTCAAAATGGATATGTTGACATGATCCCTGGAACAATAACAGTTTACATTTAAAAAAGCACATTATGTTTATTTTTGTTTACACTTGTATAATATGATGTCACGCACGCCATGTTTGTGACGACTTTTACTTCGCGCACCGAAATGTATCAGTGGTATCGTAAACTTCAACATCACTTTTCCCAAGAAGACATAAACAATGGTCTCGTTTCAGAATTTTTAGTTTTTTGTTTGAAGTGTTCTAAAAATTTTCAGATACTTCTCAACTTCGATACTTTCGAATGAGTCATTTTTCTATCCATTTATGCGATTTAACATGTATCGCGCAGGGATTACTGAAGATAACAATTTCGTGAGGAGTTTGTGTCATAACACAACACCACTAGAAATACTTTACAAAGTAGTTTTTGCGGTTTAATGCTGGTCCAAAGAGTATTACAACCTGATTACTGCTTGAAAATAATGGCCCGGAGTGTATTAATATCTAATCAATGCTTGAAAATAATTCTTCTTGCAATTTACAACCGTAGTATTACGACATTAGTCAGGATAACAATGTTGTTGCAGCGAAATCGCAATATCCGGTAAATGCTTTGAAATATGGGGAGGGGGGGAGGGGGAAGGGGGGTTAAAATAAAATTCTAAGTCCTCTCAAATTGAAGAAAAGTACTCAAAAACTGAACTGAGCAGTAGAGAAGATAAAGTATTCTCACCTATAAAGAATTATGCGTATCACATATCTTAAAGCAATACAAAACATTCGAATTAACTGCGTCATTTTTTTATTTTTTAAAAATCTTCATACATTCCGACGACAGTTCTTTTATCATCTAGATAGACGCCGACACAATTCAATACTGCCCATCCAAAAATATCTTACATTCTAAGAAAAACAAATGTTAACATGACTCTATTGAAGGAAATACCCCTACCGTGGTTTATACGTAAGCCACCTGTAACAGAAAGTACTACCATGCTCATATTA
>JARYHS010003152.1:0-15128 GCA_031002005.1 Vandiemenella viatica
TTTGGTCAGTTTTACAGAAACATTTTTAAAAAAAATGATAAGGAAATAATAAATAAAAACCTTCTTACCATTACATTTTTTTCTAATTTTTTTTTTTTTTTTGCTGTCGTCAGTCTTTAGACTGGTTTGATGCAATCCTCCATCCCTTCCTATCCTGTGCTAACCTCTTCATTTCTACTTACGCCTTACAACCCACGTCCTCAATTATCTGCTTCATATATTCTAATCTCTGTCTACCTCTACAGTTCTTACCTTCGACTGTTCCCTACACTAACAAATTAACCAATCCAGCATGTCTCAAAATATTACGTGAGTTTAAGAGCAACAAATAAAAACTAGCATTGGTTGTAAAATGGGAATACGTGCAAAACGGCTTCAATTTATGAAGATGTTCTTTTAGACACAAGGTCAATCAGTAACTATGAAACAATAAACTTTTCCGTTCCGACGAGATAACACAGGATCATAACGCATTTTATTGCCGACCCCGGCACAGTGATGGTCTATAATTCGATTCTCACCGAGGGCATGGGTGGAATTATTTAAATTTTGTGTGGCTCTAGTTATCTACCACGTTTTAATTGTAATAAACGCTGAAATGAATCGGACATTCTTGTTTATAATACGAGTTTAAACTGTGAGGTTGGATGTATGGTTTAATAGGCTAAATTTCTTCTTCTTTTTTCCTATAAGGCCTGCTGGTAACACGTTCCAATTTCATTTTGTCATCCTTTGTTGTTTTTTTTTTTTTTCCTTTCAATACAAAATTCCTTCTTCATTTAACTATGTTTCTTCCTTATCTCATCAGACCAATTCGGAACAGGTTTCTTTCCTCTTTTGCCTTGGAATCCTTCTAAATTTAACACCTTCTTGCTAAAGATCTCTCTTTCCATAATTTCCTCTTCTCTTATCTTTTCTTTCCAAATCTTTCTTAAACTCTTGAATCCTTCTTGTTGTTGATTTTTTTTTCGCAAAGGTAATTGAACATCTTTTTCCTTAGCCTGTTATCATCCATTCTATAGATGTGTCCAAAAAACCAGCAATCTCCTTTTCCTTATTGATACTGTTATATTTTCCATGTTCTGTTATATTTCCTTATTACTTCTTAATTTCCATACTCCTTTTGTTTTAATTGGACCTAAGATTTTTCTCATGATTCTTCGTTCAAGTAATTCGAATGTATCCAATCTATAGTTCAACACTAGGCCAAATGTATTATTTAAAAAAACGCACAGTTTGTTTTGTGTATTATAAGACGCTCTAACAACGAGAAGTTTCGTACTGATATTGTCTGTGGCCAAACACTCCAAGGACTTCACGATAACACTACATTTACAATATTTACAGAGAAGTGAGTCGGTTGCCTAGAACATGCTTAGTGTCGATAGGTGTTTTCTTAAACCAATAAAATGACGAAGGAATGATGTCCGCTTTTGAAGTTTGCAAGTAATTTTCTCTTGCAGACATCGCTGGCCTTTTTCGCGAATGATAGTGACATGGATGGTGATCTGATATCTGCTTCTAATTTGGCTAATGAATTACGCCCGTAGAAAATATCAATATCGTGTGCTTAGTCCATAGGAAACAGTAGAGCTTTCATTGACATTAAAATCAGTTTTGTTGTTCTCTCCTTGTTTCTGTTTCTTAATTTGATGATTACAAATACTATTTCTCTTAGTTTCGACAACTAACAACCCGTTCAATATTTTGCGTTGAACTATAAAGCTGTGATAACTGCTGTTAATTTTTGCATCCTTTGACGCCCGTCAACCCATCCGGCAGCCGAAGTCGCTTACCGCTATTGCTCGACACTGTGTAAGCTGTTGGGAGCACGGTTACTGAATAAATTTTCACTAGGCGGTTTTTGAGCAGCAGGACGGGTGAAGTGATGGCCTCAATTGCTAATCACCTTACTGTGCACAATACGTCAGAGTAAAACCGAGTGTGGTGGATGAGTGGTTAACGTTCTGGCGTCGCAATAGAGAGGACGCCGGTTCGGATCCTCGCCCGGGCATCCAGATTTGGGTTTTCCATGGTTTTCCCAAATCACTCCAGGCGAATGCCGGGATGCTTCCTTCAAAAATGCCATGCCCGAATTTCTTCCCATCCCTTGTCCCTAGTACTATCCCGCCTCTAATGACCTCGACGTAGACGAGGCGTAAAGCCATAAGTAAAAAAAAAAGAGCCAGAGTAAATACGGTTAAAAAAAAAAAAAAAAAAAAAATGATATTTTCCTTTCAATTCACTAAAATATATTTTACTTTTGACTTCATGTTGGTGAAAAAATTATTTAAATATCTTTGATAGTGTGGGAATTATGAGTGATTAAGCAAAGTCCTGCACGATTGACAGCCATTTAAATCTTAGTGCACTTGAAGTAATCCAAATCTTTAACCTTAAATATCTCAAAACAGCAATTCATCAACTGATTGTAAATATAACTTTTTTCACATGCATTGATCTTTTTCAAATTTGCAGGACATGTTCTACATATTAATTACTATAGTCCCTACCATTACTGTTTATGCAGCTTTTCACAAATGGAAAATATTACCATATGTTTAAACAAACAAAAGCAAGAATTTTAATTTATTGATTTTTTTTATTAACAACAATTATAAAGTTAAATGTGTTTTATTATTTATTGGTTTAACTGGGGGGTCCCCATACTTTTTACCCTGTGCACCCCTTGATACTTCTTACTGACCCCCACAAGTATTTAATAAAAACATTAAATCATTTTTGGCATTTCTGATGTTAAGCAATAAGGAGGCCTGCATTTATAAAATCCACCCAGTAAAATTAACAGAAAAACGAGATACTTTCCATTATTATCATAATCTCAAAAAATAGGAACAAAACTATGGATAGATGGAATAAATTTCAAATAAAGACCTGCCAAAAAGAACAGATGGTTGTTGCACTATTTTAACTTGTCATATAGTGATGAATCCACCCTCCTAAAGGAACTCTTCAACTCTCAATACTGCAACTATCACCTGTTGACAACCACCTTACCTCAGTGAACAAAAGTAATTGGTTGAAAGTTTTATCATTTACTTTACATGACTTCGCAGACAGACGAGAATTGAGAGGATGAGCTTTACTTTAATTTATTGACCTGATTGTTAGTAGAACATTACTATTTTTTCCTGTACAGGTTAATTGATTCTCTTCATTATTTATCGACCCCCTTTCGACCCCCCCTGTACTCATCGACCACGGGAAATCTCTTATCGACCCAAAGGGGTCGGTATGGACCATTTTTGGGACCCCTGGTTGAACTAATCGCCTGAATATTTTACAAGATTAAAAAAAGATTACTGCAAAATTTCGAATATTATCATTAAAGACCTTAATAACGACAATTTTTTACTGTTAGTTTGAATTTTAAAAATCAATTTTTATATATAAATATAAGAGTTCTATGGAGCTACAAAATTTGAACCTTGAAATTTAAATAGATTTGGAGAAAATGAAATTTCAATTTCTACAAATATTTTTATGTGTTTCCTGTACCTACCCCCTCAAGGAGTGAGCGCGTACGACACAGTTGAGTGGTAATATTAAATTTGCCGTCTAATTCATAACAGTAGGTATAGATGGGTTAATACTTTTTTTACCTCTTTATGCCTCGTAGGTATCGATGTCGAGGTCACAAGAGGCAGGAAAGTATTTGTGGATTAGGAAAGGGAAGGAATTAGGTCATGGACTGTTGAAGGATCCATCCCGCCATTCTCTAAGCGTGATTTTGTGAAACCATGGAAAAACGAAATCTGGATACACGGACGGGGATTTGAACCCATTTTCTACCAAATATGAGGCCACAACGTTACCGCTCACTTACAACGCTGGGTCAACTGGTTTCGCTCCCTCGCTTGTTTTATCTCTCGTCCACGACACATGACAATCAGTACACACATAGAGTACTCCGTTTACACTGCTGTCTCGCTTAAACTCGTGGAAACTCGCGCAAGAGTGCAAACGCAGCATTTATTCAAACTTATAATCATCATCTAGGACAGCTTCCAGCCACTGGCCGGGTCTGCTGTGAACAAAAGCCTCACCAGCACTTCCTGTCTAACCACCATCTCTCTTCTTCCACTGACGCCCGATTTCCTCCACACATCTCTTAACACCTTTAATCCATCTGTTCCTCGGTCTTCCTCTAGGCCTCTTCCCTTTCAGCTCCATGTCCAGCATCTTCCTTCGTAACTTCTCCTCACCCATTATCTTTACATGCCTATACCACTGTAACCTAGACGGTCTGTTGTAGCGGTTCTTCCTTTATTATCTCCCTGATTCTCTCATTCCTTATTCTGTCTCTTCTTGTTACTCCTACTCTGCTCCTCTGAAATTTCATTTCCACAGATTGTACTCTCCCTTTGTCTCTCTCCTTCATCACCCATGTGTCTGCCCCATATCTTAAAATTGTCACAAACTATGTTTTATAGATTGCCTCTTTACTCCTTTGTGGGTCATCCCTACTCCATACCAGACTTCTAATACTTTTAAAAAATCCATCCGCACATCTTCCTCTTTCCCTATACTCCACTTGAGTAATTCTTGTATGGTGCATCCACGCTGCGGGGGTGGACATCCTAGCTCCAGTAGCTGGAGTGACAGGGTGGCTAAGTCCAGGCAAGGATCCAATCCCATAGGGTATAGTGTGGAACCCATGCCCAGGGATACAGGCGAAGTCCTCAACGGCAGTTTTCGGCAGAGAAGGAGACCTTCAGATTGGCGAAAATGGCGGAAGAGGCCACCCATCCTCTCCAGGGGTAAATTGGAGGGAAACACCACTGCCTTGTGGCGAAGAGGGATCTTAAAAGGCTAAGGGAGTAAACCCTAAAAGAAATTCCTCGACTGTGTTAGGCTTAGCAAGCCAATAGTATGAGAAGGAATCAATTGCTTTCAAATTAAAATGAACAAGCCTCAAACTTATAATAGTGCTTAATAACACTGTTACCACTGTATAAAGCAAGACAAAAATATCCCAGTCCAAGTTACGGAGGAGTTGTCAAACAGGTCAATCGCCGGACCTCTCAGACAAAGGGTACGTAAGGCTGCTTGGATTTTTTTACTTGAATACAACTGACGAAATGGCTCAGACTACCTGGAAATTATAAAGCAATTTTTTTTTTGCCGTATTTGGTGACAGATAACTAACCCAAAGCCAAATCTAGTTATGGTTTTGAAGCAGTTTTTCATGTAGTCATGTTATCGAAAGCTAAAATATTTCCTTATCTTCTCCTCACTAATACTTGATTCATTAACAAACCAAATTACAATTTAGTATATCGGATCAGATTTGTAAACGGATACGCGATTTTCTAACTGGTCGGTCACAGTATGTCGTTGTTGACAGGGAAGCCTCTTATAAGTTTTTTTTTTTTTTTTTTTCTTTTTATTGGCAGTGGGCCGGTAAGCCATATAGCCATATCAATTATTTACTTATTTACACTTATTTACAGGTATTATTGATCGTGGATATTGTATCTCACATGCCACAATTATGAGTTCTCTTACACATTACTTGGACATTGTTACAATATTTCATATCTCTAATTACCTAAAGCTATGATTACAGTACATTGTGTTTCCACGGGAAGACCTGGTCATGATTAATATGTGGCGCTTATGGCCTTAACACAAATTATGAGCTCTCTCACATATACATGGTTTCTATTACTTTGCGTAATGACAGGAATGAGAGTTCAATATGGTTGGTCTTACGTCTCTAGCTACATACATATTATACTGGTCCTTGATATTATGTGACATTTATAATTGTGTCACTATCTGTGATTTCTCTGAACAAGAGAAGATAGAGTAGGATAAAGATAAGAATACCTGGTCGTTATTACAATGTTTCGTATCTATATTAGGTATTTGATATCACCACGGTTACCTGAGCTATCCACACATAGCTCTAGTCATAACAATTATGTCTATAACAGTATATGGACTTCTCTCCCAAGTCCTTGGTCGTTATTACAGTACTACATTTTTATTATTAGGTACATAAATTAATTACAGTTATATCGCTTTCCACACAAAACACAGGTCATGAATGTCATGTAGCCCGTGTGTCCATCGCACAATTTGTGGCTTCGCTCATACTCACATGGTTAGTGACACAGTGTTACATATCTTGCGTTCAGGGTCTAATGTCTCTATTTTACGTAACATATTGTTATTAGGTGTGTAAAATCAGGGATCGTGGATACTAATGTTCTTAGAGATCTTTGGGGTTTATATGTCAATACCACCGTCTTTCAGGAATCTGTACAGCACCATGAAAACTCTGGCGTCGTCGGTCGTCAGTAGGTGTGACACTTTTGAGGGTGGAGAGTGACCTAACCTCACTAGTTCCTCTATCAGGTCTGTGATGCTATCCTGTCTGTTTTTGCAGCCGAAGAAGATGTGGTCCATGTCCCCTATGCTCGTATCGTCGCATCCACATAAAGGACTTTGGGCAATGTTGATTCTGTTTAGGTGTGCCGGGAAACAACCGTGGTTGAACTTTAATCTAGCGATTGTTACAATAGCTTTCCTTGGTAGGTTGAGTTTGCAGTGCCAATGATGGTGAGGGATGACTGGGTGGATTTTTCCATAGTGTTTCCCTTTGATCAATAGAGATTCTTCCCATTCTCTATTCCATGCGTCTCTGGTTTGTTTCTTCACAGTTGCCAGTAGGTCCCTCGCAGTTAGGAGGGGGTAGTCGCCACCTTCTTCGCAAGCTCGTTTCGCCAGTTGGTCCACCTGTTCGTTACCGTGCAGACCGATGTGGGCTTTCACCCACACGAACACAAGTGTTTTGCCTTTCTGTTTCGCCCGGTATGCTGCTTCCAAGATGTTGCATAAGATGTTGTCTTTGTTGGTAGTCCGCGTGTGTCCTTGCAGGCTGGTCAGCGAAGAGAGGGAATCTGATATGATGACCGATGTTGTGTCCTCCAAACCCTCAGCATACTCAATTGCCTTTTGAATTGCCACCATTTCCGCAGTGAAGATGGTTGCTTCCTTGCGTAGTTTCAGCATACCGTATGACTTCCTCTTCAGATCCAAAAATGCACAACCAACTGATGAACCTGATTTTGACCCATCTGTGTAGATGTGGGAAGCATTTGGCCATTGCGCGAGAAATTCTGCCAGTCTAGCGGAGTTGTTCTGGCTGGAGTCCTTCAGATTGATGTCGGTTCTCACGTTGAGAGGTGTAATCGTTGCTTCATATGGCACACAAAACTCTGGTAGGTGGGAGGTCGACATTATGTTGTTGCTGTACATGTTGATTTCATTTTCTGCTATAATTAGCTCTGGAGTCCTTTTGCGTGGCCAGTTTCTTCTATTAGTGAGCTGACTTCCAAGTGCCTCAATCTTCTGGATGAGGGGATTGTTTGTAATCTTCATTTGCTTAAGTAGAAACTGTTTGCAGAGCTGCATTCGTCTTATATGAAGAGGTGGCTCTAGCGCTTCTACCAATAGCGCGTTGGTTGGGGTTGATGTCATTGCACCTGTGCATATTCTTAGTGCTTTGTACTGCAGTCTATCAAGGGTTTTTAGGGTGGTCTCTGCTGCTGATCCGTAGAAGATGCTTGCATAATCCAGGTGTGGTCTAATGAGCGAACGGTATAAGGTCATGGCAACTTTAGGGTCTGTACCCCACCAAGGTTTTGTGGTTGCCTTCAAGACGTTAAGTGCCGCCTCACATTTGCTTGAGATGTCTTTGATTTGGGGTTTCCAGCTGAGTTTGTTATCTATTGTGACCCCTAGGTATTTGACAACTCGTCGATACGGGAAGCGGTAGGGTCCGAGCTGTATCTCGTCCATGTCAGGTATCCTGCGTCTGCTATAAATTGACACCGCTGATTTGGTTTGGGATATGTCCAAGCCATTGTTAACGAGCCATTTTCGCAAAAGGTTGACAAAGTCTCCCAAGACCTTCTTGCAGTCAGCTAGCTCATTCATCATTACGTAGAAGCACAAGTCGTCTACATACTGGAGCATCATTACCCTCCCTATTAGCAGTCTTCCAAGGTCGCTGGTATATATGTTGAACAGCAGTGGTGATAGCGTGGAGCCTTGAGGGAGACCGTGAGATGCAATTCGAGGGCCTACTGTTGTACCATTGATGTGAATTTCTAGCGCCCTATCTGCCTGCAATGACATGAGGTTAGTTACGAATCTGCTCGGTAGGCCTAAGTCCAATAGTTTTCTAGAGAGTATCGATGGAGCCACATTATCATAGGCATGTGTTAAGTCCACGTACAAGGCCATGAGATACGCTTTACTGCGATAGCATTCATAAATGTCTGTCATTAGGTTAGCAACTACCTCTATAGTGCCTTTTCCCTTCCTGAAGCCTATTTGGTGTCTTGGTAGTTTACTTTTATTTTCTAGGTGCCACTCCAGCCGGTGTTTGACCATTCGTTCTAGTGTTTTAAGAGCACAGGATAGAAGAGATATTGGCCTGTAGGACGAAGCAAGTGCGGGATCTTTGCCCTGTTTCAGGATAGGTACTATTCTTACGCGCTTCATCTCTGGTACACTCACGCGTTTGCTCCACACAGCGTTAATCAATCTTAAGAATATATTCTTCCCTCGCCTTGGGAGGAATGAGATCATGCTGTAGTGGATGTTGTCTGGGCCTGGGGCACTGTTGTTATTACGTTTGAGTGATGCTTCAAGTTCCTCTTCTGTAAAAGGCGCTAACAGAGGGTCATATTGCCTCCCATCTTCTGTGATCTCCACCTTCTCCGAGGCTGTGGCTGGGGTAAGGTTGCCCAAGATGTCCTCCGCAACGTTTTTAGTTGGAGCCGTATTAGGTGTAGTTCCTGTCGAGTTCTGAAAGCCTTTTATTTTCTTCCATATATCTTTTACTGGAGCAGTTCTGTTGAGAGAGTTACAAAAGTCAGTCCAGCCCTGGCGTTTTTTCTTCTTTAGGACTTTTTTGGTCTTTGCTACTGTTCTCTGAAGATACAGGTAGTTTTCTTCTGTCGCCAAGACTTTGTATTTTCGGAGGGCCATCTGTCTTTCTTTTATTGCTAGTTGACACTCTTTATCCCACCAAGGAGGTGATTTCTTATGGCAGGTGCGTGGTTTGATCTCGGGGATAGCTTTTATTGCCGCCTTTTCAATGACTGTCATAAGGCCTTGGTAGTCAGCTACTACGTCGTCCGAGAATTCGAAGCTCTCGAGGTTTCTTGTGATTTCCTTCTCATACTGCGACCAGTCCGCGTTAGTTATCTTCCAGCGGTATGGCGATCGTGTCGGTGTTATTCTTTGTCTAGTCACAGGGAAGGTGATCATTATTGGTAAGTGATCTGATCCGGATGGGTCTTGGATGACCTGCCATGTGGCTGCCAGAGAAATGGCTGGTGATGCTAGCGTTATGTCCACTGCTGATTTTTGGTGTGCTGGCCCAACTATCCTTGTTTCAGTGCCATCATTTAAGATTATTATATCTGTGTCGTCCAACGCATCTAGCAACAGTCTTCCGGCGCGGTCTGTTCTTCCACATCCCCATGTGCTATGGTGTGCGTTTAGGTCAGCCATTATCAGGGCAGGTTGCATGACATACTTCAGAATATTTGAAAATGCTTGTTTATCGAACTGAGTGTTTGGAGGCTGGTAGAGAGCCATGACCGTTGTTTCTGTCCCCATAATTTTGAGACGTATCGCGCAAGCCTCGATATTCGGAGCAGTGCTCCGGATTTTTATTTCAGAAATTGTATGTTCTTCTTTATTAGTAGAGCCGCTCCCCCGTAGCCGCCTGGACGGTCGGCACGCACTATTCTGTAGCCCGCGCACTTAAATTCCTCTTCGGGTTTCAGCCAAGTTTCTAATATGGCGGCTATGCTAATGTTATTTGATTTCAGCAAGTGTTCTAGGGATTCCTTGTTTGAGCGGATAGACCTGCAGTTCCACTGTAAGATATTGGGGCCGTGGTTACCCATCAGTACAGTTATAACGAGATGCGATATTGTCGTTGTTTGCCATATTTGGTTGTGTATTCCACATAAGATCTGTTCCATTGTCTCGTGCGTTTGTCTCTGCTTCTTCTTGTGGACCGTCAGAGTTTAGGAATGCGGCTATGTGTTCCCTCAAGTTGTGTGGGAGGTTTCCTGTGTTGGCCATACTGAAAAGTGAGGTCACCAGTCTACATACTCTGTCAATTGCTTCCTCGTTCGCTACTGTATTGCTAGCACCGTGTGGGTTATTCTGTATGGGAAGTCCACTGGCCTGTACATATGCGTCGTAATACAACTCCGCGGGGGGCAGGTTGGTTCTTCTTCGGGGCTGGAGGTTTTCTGCGTCATGTGTTGCCTGTTTCCTGTCTATTCTGTCTTGTTGCCGACGTCCATGAGGAACGGCGGGTTGTTCTGTACGGTTGTGTACAGCCTGTGGGTGTCGTGGTTTTATGGTGTAGTGATTTCTCGTGGCCCTGGCTTGTGGTATGAGTGGAGTAGTACCGGCTATTTGGGCAACTGGCGACGGTGTGGAGTATTCCACATTATTACGTAGCGGCAAGGGGGGGTATTCCTTGTTGCTTCTGGGTGGGGGTGGTGGAGCTGTGCGTTTTGCATAAGTTGACGTATTTTCTAAGGTCAGAGCCTGTTCCAGAGTCATGTTATGGAGGATGATGTTCTCCTTAATCCTCTTTTGTTTTTTGAATTCTGGGCAATTGAAATTAGTGGCCAAGTGGTTGCCTTCACAATAGATACAGATGACTGGGCCCTGAAAGTCGCAGCTAGTTGTAACGTGTTTACCCATGCACTTGGCACAGCGGGATGCGCTGCGACACTGCTTGCTCAGGTGTCCAAAACGTAAGCAGTTAAAACATTGAGTTACACGGGGTATATATGGCTCTACCCTACATCTTGTGCAAAAGATGCTATACTGTTTTCATTTGAGAAAGGCGGGCCAAGGTCACTCTGCTCTATCCCCACTCCGCTGCCCCAGCCCCTACAGGCGAAGGGGGGAACAGCTGCCGCGCATGCGCAATCATCCTCACAACGTATGTGGAACAATATATTACATTTCATGTGATGTTTTCTTTAGTAAAATTGAGCATTTTAATTATTTGTCATGAGCGAAATTAGTGAGTCATGTGTCGTAGAAATTGCGTGTTTACCAACTTCAATTTCATATGTTAATAAAGATAAAAATTATTTACATGACATCAATGAATATAATTTACTGTTTCTAGTAATTATTTTTAGTTTTAAAAGTTGCGCAAGACATTTCGAGAATTAGATCAAAGTTTTAGATGTAAGATGTGTTTCCCAGTTGAAGTTAATTCTCTAGACACATCGTATAAATTTTGAAATCAGAGTGGTAGTAACTGGATTTTTTCTGAGTTTTGAGTGATAACTTGCATTATTCATTACGAGGACACACCCTTCTTGCAGACTCTTAAGCAAGTTAGAAAACCATTCTCTGAACACTTCGTTACAGATTTCTTGGTGATGGCCGCCAGAAAATTTATATTGAAACACTAAACCAGCCCCTTCAACGAATCCATGATTTGCTGATCGTCAGTTTCCTTATGGTAGGATATTCGCCTCGATCATAAAATTCTATTACAGAACGTCGAATGATATATTTCCGGATGTCATCCATCTCCATGACCGGTTTTTCTCGGCGAATGTTTTTCTTTGGAGAAGAAAAGGATTTCCTGGAACATTCAGCTTGGCTTAGCTACATAAACGCTGCGCGTTTCGTAAAAATACGCCACACGCCTCTTCTGTAATTTTTTGCGGTTCCCGAAAAAGTATATTAACTTTTTTTTCAGAGTTTTTTAGCGTCTTGAAAAAATTATACATATCCGAAATTTTTGTTTTTGACTGTCGCCTAATATAACTATCTGACGCCATTTCACGTATAGCGTTTTTTAACGATGTACTGGTGGTATAAATACGACAATACTGCGCCATACGACAATGCCTCCTGCCTGCCTGTACGCAGCGGTCTGCTCAGAGGGGAAGGCAACGGGAGGGGGAGGTGAGGTGAGGCGCGGGGCGAGGGGAATATGACCTTGACGCGCCACTTGAGAGTGAACATAGTATAATATATTCAGGTAGTCGCTGTCCTCCAAACGTTAGGCGGACCGATTGAGTCGGAACGTATTCAACCCCTCCGTCTTTTACAACTTTCCTCATTATACGTCGCACTTCCAAAACTTCTATAACGGATTCCATTTCCTGAAAGATTTCTGAGTCAGTAAGCCCTGGGTCCACATTCCTAACCACGCCCTCCTTAACAGTAAAGAAACGAGGGATATAATATTGTATATGCTTTGGCTGGTTGTTGGAATTCGCCAGAAGGTTTGCCCACTTAGCAGATTTAAGCTCAATTTGAACTTTGTTTCTCCCTTTGTTTCTTATGTCTAAGATAAAGTTTCTTATGCCGGGCACAGCATCACGTATTAATTTCCCTACCGCCATTGGGTGCAGACGGCCTAGGTTTGTTTTGTGCTGCTCCACATAACTTGCTTCATATTCTGCATGTACAACAAATGGACCGCAATCTGTTTCTTTATAGAAATGGGGCTGCCTCAGCGCTGCGTTAGGATCACTGGCTTGCAAAGCGTCTTCACTTACCAATCCAGCTGAGTGTGCGGGGATTGTTGACTGTATGCTGTAGGCTGGAGTTGACAGCGACGTGCTTGGAGGAGCTGTTGGCGGCGTGTTTGCTGCAGCTGGCAGCAGCATGTTGACTTCCTCTCCCAGTGCTGTTACGTTGTTCTCCTCTCGGCGTGGTCTTTTCTTGGACTGCTTTTGGAGTATAGGGGCACCGTCGGCGTAGTCCATTGCTAATGTTTCCAGCGCCTCGCCCACTACGGAACTGGTGCACGTGTTACCCGGCGGCGCACTGTCCGTAGTGGCTGTATGCCACCTTCACCATACTCGCCACCCTCCATGGTGGCGAGGTACACACACTCTCCTAAACAAAACTTTTTAGTTGGTTTATTGACTGCTATTCACTGTATAATAGTATACACAACTGGTGCTTGCACTGTCCTAGTTCACGCGTTATTCGTCACAAGGAAAACTCGGAGTATAGCTCTCTAAGCGCCGATGTTGCCTCTACGGCGATCAGGAAGCGACTGCTCTTATAAGTTAGATGTTACTTCAGGCGTTCCTCAAGGAAGTGTAATAGGACCACTTCTTTTCCTAATTTTTATAAACGATCTTGGTGACAACGTTAATTGCAGGTTGCGATTGTTTGTGGATGATGCACTTATCGATAGGGAAGTAAGGTGCTCTGACGATTGCTTAGAAATTTAGTGCAATCTAGATGTTATTTCAGAATGGTGCCACAAATGGCAACTTACATTTAACTGCAAAAAGTGGAAGGCAATGCAAATAACTAACAAAAAGAATCAGTTTGTTCACGAATAGAAAGTAATCAATTCAGTTTTTTTTTAGACGTCGAGGTCATTAGAGGCGGGATGGGACTGGGGAAAGGAACGGGAAGGAATTCGGTCATGGTCTTTTGAAGGAAGCATCCCGGCATTCGCCTGAAGTGATTTGGGGAAACCATGGTAAACCCAAATCTGGATGCCCGGACGAGCATTCGAACCGCCGTCCTCCCGAATGCGAGTGCAGAGCATTAACCGCTCTCCCAACACGCTCTGTAATTTAATTGTTGAAACGGTTGATTCCCTGATTTATTTGGGCGTAATGGTACAAAGCAACTTGAAATGGGACTTGCAAATAACTTCCGTCGTAGGCAAAGCTAATGCTAGATTACGATTCATAGGTCATATTTTGAGGAATTGTAATGCTCATACAAAGCAAATAGCATGAAAAAATCTATTGCGTCCGAATTTGGATTACTGTTGTGGAGTTTGGGATCCTTGTTGCAAGGGATTGATTAATAATAATTCCGTGTGATTGTAATGACCTGGTGACAGGATTTCTACTGGCTGCACCTTCCGCCCCTGTCGTAGCCACCTTAACCTAACCCAGCAATCCTACCGGGTACAGGGGACCTACAGTTTAACGCGAAATCCGAACCACGGAAGCGTTCTGGCGTACTTCACATTATACAGCAAGTTGCGCTAGAGGTGAAGGTTGGGTTAGGCGCCTCTGAAAATCCCCGTCCAGACAGGGATTCGAACCGAGGACCTTTCGTTCTCCTGTCAGGCGCCTTAACCACTGAGTCACCAGACCGCTCAAGGGATTGATTAAAGCGTTAGAGAAAATACAGAGAACAGCCACTGAATTCGTGACTGCTATCTAAAGTCATTACGAAAGCGTCACAGAATTGATGGGATTGTTTGGTAGACAGACGACGTCGTTTTCGTTAGAATTTATTGGAGAATATGCGAAATTCTTTGATTTACTAGTGCAATGAAATACATAGTCCACCAACCTATTTAGGTCACAATGACGGGAGGGATAAGATTAGAGAAATAAGATGCCGTACTGATGCCTTTATGTATTCTTTCTTCCTTCGTTCTGTTAGGGATTGTAATGCACAAAATTAGGATTGGTGCTTAGCACCCTCTGCCACTCACAATATTTGTGAATGTAGATGTAGATGTAAATGTATATCACTTGCCTACGTTATCATAGAACTTTCTCAACAGCTTTGTCGGTGGCCAAGACGCAAGGAGTCCTGTGAACCCGATAACTGATGGTGTATGCAGCAAGAGGCACGTTACGCAGTCATTGTGCAAGATTGTTGCCTCTTTTATGAAACTGTTTGGCTATGATCGTCTTGCCCAAGCCCAGTCGTAATGCTGACAGCCAGCCACGCGTTGACACTGTTTTCCATCTCGTAGTAAAGAAACCCTGATATTACAGCTTTCTATACAGCGCCCAACATAATTGGAGGCTGAACCACAGAATATGCAGCGGTAAGCCATATGACGGCATATTGCGTAATTCCAGACGACCTCAGGATGCCTCTCGTAGCATTTTACGGTCTTTTATAAGTTGTTCAGCTGCAGCTGCAAGTTGGCGAAACTATATGAAATTGTTGTGAAGGTATAAACCCACGTACAGATAAGAGGGAAATTGTATCTTGAAATGCTGACACCCTACGTCAAATAAATACGACGATACTAGTCGTAATTTCTGTAGCGATACATGAAATTGGTTATCCATCAGTGTTTTTAA
>JARYHS010003155.1:0-10731 GCA_031002005.1 Vandiemenella viatica
GACATTGTGATCACATGGGGAATCGCAGGATTCATCACTGCGCACACAATGAACAGACCATCGTCCGACATCTATATAGGCTCCTGGAGGCCAGCAACTACCAATCAGAAGAACTATAACAGGACAAACTGGGATAATTTCCATGAAGAGGTCATGGAATCTCTTCACCGTCTGAGGCCCCTAGACGCGAGACAAATGGAGAACGCAATCAAACAGGTCACCAAAACAATCGTCGAAGTGGCTAACAGAGCTACGCCTCCTGCAACGGAAAGACCCAGGTCTCGCCAACTGCCGCCACACCTGTTAGCACAGTTAAGACATAAAAATAGGGTGGCTAAAGGATGGCGTTTAACCAAACGCTCTGAAACAAGGCGACTACTAAACCGACTCATACGCGAGCTGAAAGCGTCACTCGTAGAACACAGAAACCATGAGTGGTCGTCACGTTTGGCCTCCCAAGACGTAAACGAAGGAAACCTCTGGCTAGAGACCCGACGTTTCACAAAGCGACGTACCAGACTGCCTCCACTACATGGCGAATGGGGCCTAATGTTTAATGACACAGACAAGGCCAACGCTTTAGCGGATTACTTCGAGAAGCAATTCAGACCTGCCCAAGACTATTATGAAGAAGAATCCGCAGATATCCGTCGAAGACTAGACCGATTTCTAGCAGCTGAGGATGATAACTACATGATAGAAGAAATTAGCTCTGATGAAGTTCGACGCATTTTGAACAGACTACACCCCAGGAAAGCCCCCCCGGCATCGACAATATAAGTAACCGCATGCTGAAGAACCTACCACAACAGGCCATCGAACATCTCCCGGATATTTTTAATGCAATTCTATTCCAGCACTACCCAAGATGCTGGAAGCAGGCTACCGTTGTTGCAGTGCCGAAACCAGGGAAGAATGGAACATTCCCTCAGAATACCACCCCATCAGCCTGCTCCCATCAATGAGCAAAATATTTGAGAGTCTGTTGCTTAAGCAATTGGAAGTACACATCCGGAACGAAAACGTCATCCCGGAATTCCAGTTTCGGTTCAAAAAAGACACTCTGCAACCCAACAGATTATGAGGATAGTTAATCGTGCCACAACTAGCTTCAATTATCGGGGATACTGTCCGCTAGTACTGCTCGACGTCGCAAGAGCCTTCGACTCAATCTGGCACAGCTGTTTGCTCTACAAACTTTACAACCAGGGATTCCCCGGCCCTTATGTAAAGCTGATCAGGAGCTATATATCAGGAAGATCATTTCGGGTGAGGGTTGGCAATGATATATCAACCAGCCGCCAAATAAACGCCCGTAGTACCGCAAGGTTCGGTCCTGGGACCGGTATTGTATAATCTCTTTACTGCTGATATACCAACCCCAGCTACAGTACACACTGCCCTCTATGCAGACGACACAGCATTCTTCACTGCACATAGAAATAAACGTGCTGCTATAAGAAGATTACAAGAGGTCCTCCAACAGACCGAAGCCTGGGCAAGGCGTTGGAGAATAACCCTGAACACAACAAAGACCCAAGCAATTATGCTGACCAGGCGCCTGGGGAAGCGTGGCTGCCGGCAAAATCGTACCCCTACATTACATATAAATGGTGAAGACCTCGGCGTGATCCTGGACTCCCGTCTGACCTGGACACATCACATTGAGGCGATACGACATAGAGTTGCAGCTAGGCTACAAGCGCTATACCCACTACTCAACCGGGATAGCACATTGTCTGCCAGTACCAGCGTCAGTATTTACTGCAGCCTAATACGCCCCGTGATCGAATATGCGTGCCCCATGTAGGAGTACGCATGTAAGAGCCAACTAAACCGTCTGCAGACAATGCAGAACCGAGCGCTTCGGCGTGCACTTCACGTGCCAGTCCGATTCCCTACATCTGCGCTGCACGAAGTCGCAGGAATCACGACTCTCAAACAAAGGATTATTGATATAACCAAATCCTTTTACAGGACAACTCGACAATCAGCAAATCCATTAATTGCCAATCTTGGGCAATACTATACTACCTTTGATAAGTTCAAGAGACCACTGTCAATACCGACAAGCATTTGAAAAAGAGCAGGAGCAAAATAATGACAAACCAAACGAAAAGAAACTAATCCAACAAGTAAATGTCGATAGACAAAGCGTTCCCAATATCTGCTACAAAATAACAGCAGAAAATGCTCTCGGGCGGAGAGGCGTGGCCACTGACGTCACAGTTTCTGTCTTTTTCTAGTATGTGAAAACCGATGCTGTCAATGCCCCGGATTACTCAGGTTTCTATATGTCTGGCGCTGGTGTGTCAACACGCGCGTGACGTCATTGCCCCTGGCTACAGGTTATTTCTTTTCATGTGTTTGCTTAGGTGTGCTCGCCATTTTGGAAGATGGCAGCACTATGGATTCGTCTATCGGTTTAATCCTAGATGACCCTAGACATCAAGATTTATGTTGTGTGTACCAACTGCACCTATACCGAGCATCTTACTATCATTAACGTTTTATCTTCGTGAAGTCCTAATGGGCCCATTGGCTTAGGTAGATAATAGAAGAGTATATCATCTGTTAATCGGTAAACCGACTGTGATGGTGACTATTATGTCTTGGATTCAGTTCCTAGAAGATTTATAGGTGATTGATACAGAATGGGCCCATTGGTTCACTTATAAAATCGAAGATTGAGAATTTTTTCACCCTAATGCAAACCTAGCTAAAGAAGATGGCGCTGGGGTCGCGGCCGAGGTATAAATTTCATCGCTCCAGCGAGGTGACCCTCCCACGCGAAGCCACTTCTCCTATAAATGGCCCTGCAGGTCCGTGCTTCCTCTCACTGGGTAAAGCAGAAATCTTGGCAGAACATTTTGCAGCTCAACATACAGTAGCAGATTATCAACTGACCCCAGCTGAAGAACTGGAGGGGACCACATCTACTCAACGAGTTGCAGAAAAACTAAGCAGACCACCTTCCGACCAACCGGAACTAACAACCCCCAGGGAAGTAAGAGCTGTAATACGAAAACTAGCCACCAAAAAATCTCCAGGGTATGACGGTATTGGCAACTCCCACCTTAAGCATCTACCAAGAAAAGGGATTGTACTACTTACCCAGAATCTTTAACGCCTGCCTGCTTCAACACTACTACCCATCGATATGGAAAACTGCAAAGGTCATCGCGCTTCCAAAAAGGGGTAAAGATAAGCAAAACCCAAGTAATTACAGACCGATTAGTTTACTGTCTGCTCCTTCCAAAATACTAGAGCGGCTACTGCTAAAAAGAATCAATACCAGTTTGGAGTTTGGACACACCATCCGACACGAACAATTCGGCTTTTGAAAACCGTGTAGGAGCCCACAACCCAGATAGTGCGACTAACGGAGCATATAAGCAAAGGTTTTAACTGGAAAAAATCAACTGCTGCCGTTTTCGTTGACATAGAAAAAGCCTACGATAAAGTCTGGCACACTAAATTAATTGATAAACTATATCATCAAACAGATATTCCGGAATGCTACATCGCACTCATTGCAAGCTACCTAAAAAATAGAAAATTCTTCGTACAAGTTGAAGGCCAAAAATCTGAAACTCACATAATTACTGCTGGAATTCCGCAAGGCTCGGTAATTGCGCCTACTCTTTTCAAAATCTACATTAACGACATACCCTTACCTCCTCACGTACTTATGGCTCAATTCGCTGACGATACGGTCATCTACTCGACCGGAGGAAACCACACACGTAATATCCAAAACGCTCAAAAAGGCTTGGACGCTTTTGATAAATGGTGCAGAGTAAATAATGTCAAACTCATCCCCTACGAAATGTTCTGCAATGTATTTCTCAAGGAAAAGACCAGTACTCCAAAACAGCTAGAAACAATGGGCCACAAGCTTCCATGGGTGACAGAGACTCGATATCTGGGCATAATACTTGACAACCAACTTCTCTTTCGTCAACATGTGCTAGACCGGAGAAAAAAAGGGCTAGCAGTGACGATGAACCTTGCACCAATCCTGAGGAGCGACAACCTAAATTATCAACCAAGATCCGCATTTACAAATCATTCATTGTTCCTTTCATCTTATATGGTTGCCAAGCTTGGGGAACGACCAGCCACTCCAACAGAATGCATATTCAGAGACTCCAGAATAAGACTCTCCGAATGATCACACGGGCAAGTTACTTCACTCCAACAGCGCTCCTCCATGACGTCACAAATATTCCAAATATCCATACACAAATCTTCCAATCAACTGAAAAATTCTTCAACAGAGTAGAGGAAGCCCGCCACGAAGTTCCAAGACTAGAGTCTATAGGCACGGTTGTACCTATGACCTGGCACAAATACAAGGTGCCATTAAGTATTATTATGAACCCTGTGGATTCCTGAGTAAGAGTAGTGAGAAAGTGAAATATATATGAAATATATATAAGAATACAAGAAGGGGTTCCTATTAAGGTCCAATCGACCATAGCCTGGTTATCCCCTAAAGTGTAACACCAATGAACTCAAAACCATCAAACTGAACATACAGATTAAGCTACAAACAGTAGCGGGGACTGTTCATTAAACCGTTGAGGTAGTGAAAAAAAAAAAAAAAAAAAAAAAGAGGTGACCCTCAGTTCCCAACCAACGGTCGTCTAGTGCAGTTACCTGAAAAAAGTGGCTAGTGAGCCTCACTAAGTGAGGTGCTCCTATTTTCAACATGCTACAAGTTAAACAGCAGTGACACCAAACTTCTCACTGTACGTGTGTCACCTAAACTGGAATTTAATCCAGTAATTGTACTCGTAAAAGTTGGGATACAATAAAGTCGCGCTCACACATGAAGAATGGGATGTACTAAGGCAGCGTTTCCAAGATCGCGTTTCCCCCATCCTGCGTTGTTCAACACACCAGTTTGTTGAGGATCAGCAGAAATAAGCGTTTTCAATGTGCTTGTGATAGCAATGTTTCTATTTCAGTCAACTTCGGCTCCATTAAGTTAGTATCGAATTTCCTTAAACAGAAACGCGAATGCATTTGATGTGGCAATTGAAATTGCAACTCCTGTCCCACCTGATTTGATGAATTTTCCTTCAATATACAAGTAGCGTTCGCACGGCAGTGTATATGTATCTTGATTCTTAATAGGTATCCGAATTTCATCATTGTTCTTAAATATGGCTGGCGTATGCGGCTGATGGCTCAAATTTTGTTTGTGCGCCACCGACTCTTAAAATACCAAACTGGAAATTATGTCAAGCGCCTCCCTCATCCATGTTTTTTAACGGTATAGTCTAACGACTGTAGGAAGAGCACGTTGTTAGGTGTTAATAGATTCACTGTTGGTTCACGACTTACAACTTTGTGAGGTTGACGCTTTTTGCTATAACGAGCGCCCATTCTTTATACGTATCCTTACTTTTTTTTTGTAATGAAATTCCTTTGGCCGCTTTACGAAGATTTTTTAATGTTACGAGTTATGTGTTTAGTGCTTACTCCACGATGTTCTGCGCGTGCGCATAACCTTAGATATGTGGTTTAACGCCATCAAAAGATTGGCGACTTTGTGTGGCTCAATCTCAAATTGTAAATAAGCAAAACATTAGGATTTTAGCAGTTAGTTCACATTAGCGATGGACATATCGATTCTTTTTGACGAATCGTTTGGAGGCAATTCGCTTCTTGATGTGAATAGATTCTTTTAAACGGCTCTTCAATTCTTTTCGCGTGGTATTTGGAAGGTCGAACATTGATAACGAGTTTATCAACTGATATGGAGAATTTAACGTACTATAAGTAACTAAAATAGTGAAATCATATTTAGTAATCAATTTGTCATTTTATTTATTATTTAATAAATTCGCAATAAAAATGATGCTATTTACAAATGAAGATTAGATTAATTTACTACTACTGTTTCAAGAAGCATTTGCTTTAATTTTTGTGATGTGAACCGACTTCGTTTTCCAGCTTTCAAAAATATCTGTTTACAAGGTAAGGTGTTGCTGAAAGGCAAAATAATTAGTACTAATTTAAAAATATTCTTTTTTTCATCCATCCACACAAGTGGGTCCAAGTTTCTAGGTAGAAGAGGATCGCTTAAATATTTATCCACCTCTGTAATAGCCGAAGCTTTGGCATATGGATCTTGAAGTCCCTTAAATAGACTGACAGACTTATCAAACTTGTTCCGAATAGAAGGTCTTGGCGTTGGTGGTGGTTTAGGTAAACTAGTTTATTCTCCAGGCTCCTCAAAGTCAAGGTCCGGCTGTGCCCTAAAACGTGATGACAATGCAATGATGGCATAAAAACTCGTGCTATTTAAAGAATACGATGACTCTGTCAGCAGATTTGATGGACTTCAAGTTCCAGATTCCAAGCCTTTGGCTATTATAGAGGTGGATAAATATTTCTACCGAGAAATTCGTATCCCACAAAAACAATTCTTGGAAAAATAGGCCACGTCTCGTGTTCATGTAGTGACAAAAAGTTATGAGATCTTCTTCTGAGCCAAGTCTACACTTTACAGTGGGTATTCACTTCACTTTATGAAACAGAATGGTTTCTCTCGGTGTCATAGATCGTTTATTTAGGATAAAAAAATCTGGTGACTTGGCCATTATGCACGCCATGTTTTAGTTAACCTATATAAATACCTTAAATGTGTTGCTTTATCAAACTTATAAATACGTAAAAGCCAAGATTTCCCTCTCCCTTTTTCGAATTATATATCATGCCCTCAATTTCAGTAAAAATTATGATGTTCATAGGGGAACGTCCATAAACTACGTGGTTCGATCTAGTGGGGTGGAGGGGTTGACTGGAAAGCTACGCTGGGCTACGTGGAGAGGGTTTCCGTGCAAAGCCACGTGGCTTTTCATTCATATTATTTGTCACAGTTAAAATGAGGTACAGAATACACAACAGCATGTGAACACTTATTTTCGTCATTCCATTATCTCTATATGTAATTTACGATAGTCTGACAAGAGAAAACAGTACAAAAAGTCTTCTGGAATCAATAGGGAAAAAAGCTACGTGACAAGTGGGGGGGAGGGGGGAGAGGCAAAAGCCACTTCGGGCTACGTGGACCAAGGGGATTCACAGGAGGCAAGAATGAGAATGGAGATACGTAGTTTATGGACGCTCCCTAAGAACCAAGTCATCAGATTTTTTTATCCTAAATAAACGATCTGTGACAGCGAGAGAAACCATTCTGTTTCACAAAGTGAAGTGAATACTCGCAGTGTAGACTTGGCTCAGAAGAAGATCTCATAACTTTTTGTCACTAAATGAATACGAGCCTTGGCCGATTTTAACAAGAATTGTTTTTGTATAATCTCATTTCATTTTGTATGTTTATCGATAATTCTGAATCACCCCTCAGATGTAATGATTCCATTTAAAATCGGTGAATGAGAACATTTAAGAATTTTAGAAATAAATATACGTTTCCAACAATGATCCGCTCTCTGAAAACAATGGGTGCGCGCCATAGCCCAGGAATTGCAGTTAGTTTCACTACCACTATAAACAAAATTACTAGTAACTTCCAAACTAAGAATACGAACAAAGTAAAATTGAAGATATTAGTTAAATTTGCTGATCTCTACGCATTAAAAATTTCTCAGACATATAGCTTCATCTGGAGCTGCAAATATGTGCCAGAATTTTTCATATTTGGGATTGTAATTAAATAAATACGGGGAAAAACTCCAGTAATAGATTTTTCTTGTGATTTAGGGACAAAACCATACATGTGTACCAAATTACTTGTTCTTAGGATTACTGGAAGTAAGTCGAATTTTGATGTCGGGATGTCGTGCCGAAATAAAATTTTGAATTTCAATAACTTCCAAAGTAAGAAAAGGAAAGATGTAAAATTTAGCACATTATTTAAACATAGTAAGCTCAATCCACAATATAAATCTGAGGTATATAAAGTCATTAGGGTAGAAAGCGTTTCACGTTAGTGGTAGGCATACGGAAATTCACGAGTTAGACTTTTCGTGTAATATGTGGGTAAAATGCTATCAGTGTACCAAATTTCACCTTTCTGCGCTACGGGAAGTGCCTTAGAATTTTGATGATCATCAGTCAGTCAGTGAGTGAGTGTCAAAATCTCTGAAGTTTGCATCCGAATTACATCCGAACTATGAAATAAAATTTAGTGTGTCTGCTAGGATTGCTGATATCTATGCATAACAGAAATTTGAGACATGTAGCATGAATACAACCGATGAAACTGAGATTCAGAAATGGCCCGAATCGCTTCGAGAAAAGGGTAGGCAGTGCCGACATTGACTCGACTTGGTGGGTGCACTGCAGTGCTCCCAAATGTACCCTCTTTTGTCGTGGACAGGGCCGGCGTTAGGATTTTGGGGCCCGGGGTAAACAGTGTTGGGCCCTTGGCGAATTCATCAGTTAGGGCCCTCCCTCAGACCAAATGGGAGACATTTTTTTTTTTAAAAAAAAAAAAAAGCTCTACAGAGCAGGCAACTCTTACAGCCGGTGGTCGGGCCCCCCCACTATCGGGCCCCCCACTATCGGGCCCCCATTAGCCGGGCGGGCCCGGGTACATTTGACCCGCTTCCCCTTGCTAACGCCGGCCCTGGTCGTGGAATGAAAGAAAAAGATTATTTTAAAATATGTACAAATTAGTACTGAAAGACTATGCATTCCAGAACCTTCCATACAGTGTGAACGGATATTTTCGAAAACCAGACAATTAATGACTGAGAAACGAAATCCGCATACATCACAAAAACTAACGCAAATGGAAACGATGCGAGCTCTAAATTCAACCGACCACAAGTACAAACCTCAATCAACTTGAGGTTTGCCACGTCACACGCAGTGGGGACAAGCCAATAAGAATCGAAAGAATTCACGAGTTATGGAGAGACAAAAAGTTAAAAAGAGTCGAAACTGAAGAAGAGCCAAAAAGCCAGAGGTGAATGGTGAGTGGAGAGCGATTGAGCTGAGAGTCGTAAACGCTGACGAGTTGATGACTCAGAGTCGAGACCGAATCGGTACGAGTCTGTGAGCGATTGTCCAACAGCAACGGTTCAACTCCGACCTCCCAATTCCTAAGTGAACCGTGACTCTTTCAAGAGGTTCGATTCAGAAAACGATTCTTTTAAGGAGTAGACTCTTTGAATCGATTTGTCGATTATCTTGCTCACCTCTAGTACACATGTCTCATAATTAAAATTTAGATGACATTATTTACGAATTACATAATTCGTTGTTACCGTATTCAGTACAAGGTGCCGCCTTTATTCATAGTGATAATTGTTCAGTCTGCCAGTAAAGGCCCCTGCCAGGCAGACCTCACACACAACGCGCCTGCACGCCGGGATACATATACGACTCCAAACAGGCGCAAAACAAACCAGGAAAACAAATAGAATCATCTAGAAGCTAAGTGGGACTATTTCTTACAGAGGTCGCCGTACTACCACACAACGGAATTCCTGCGCCAGGCCGCCTATATAAGCGTAGCCGGCCGCTCCACCGCCAGTTCCAGCCTGACCGCTGAACCAGCGTCAACTACAGAAGACCACCGGAAGTTCGCGAGAAGTAGAAGCCGTCACTCTACCCCGGATCAGGACCAGGCTGAAATTCTCGACATTTGTTTATGGTTTACCTGTTGTATTGTGTACCGAGTAATAAACTTCAAGGTAACCGTTAAGTGTAGTTCACTTCAGTGGCGACAAGGTTGGGATAAGAACTCTCGACCATCATGGCTACGCCAGCAGCACCTACGGAATGGCAACAGTTCTTCCAAGGACTTCTACATCAGTTCTTCGAATCTCAGAGACAACTGATTGCGGAAGTCAGGAATCTCCGCCAACCCACGGCCCCGCCTCCGTTCCCAGCATTCAACGACGACGTCGAGGAATGGGAGACCTACGAGAAGCGCATAAGACAACACTTCGCAATTCACCACATAACCAAAGAAGAAGACCAACGTGCATATTTCCTTTCCTGGAACCAATCAAAGATGTATGTCTTGCTCACCAAACTTCAGCCACAAGACCCCGACACCCTCACCTTCACGACCATCTGTAAGACACTGAATGCATACTACAGACGCCGGTACCATGTCGTCGCGGCCCGCGTCGAATTCTATCAATGCCGGAAGAAGCCCGATCAGACGTATCGCCAGTGGGCGGCCGAACTCCAAGGCCTTAGCAGAAAATGTAAGTTTCAAACTCGTTGTTCCCACGAATCCTACGCCGACGATATGGTGCGTGATCACATCATACAGGCTGCACCAGATGCCGCACTCCGGCATGACGCCCTCAAGTTAGAGGACCCATCCCTGGAGCAGGTCATCGAACTTGCCTACAAATTCGAAATATCTACGGCCGCAGATCGCCGCCTGGAGTCCTGGGCGGATGTGGCCGCAATCCGAACCGACGTAGAAGACACACAGGACGTCGCCGCCATCCAGAGCTCCCAGTCGCGCTTCCTCCCGACACCACAACGGGGACCGCTTCCTCAGAAGGACATCGAACCGGCCCGTTCCGGCAGGGGCACCAAGTCTCGGCAGCAGCAGCGGATCCCGCAGCGCCGACGCCGCAGCCCGCTCCGCCTGCCCTCCTGCCCCGCCTGTTATTCAGCACATGAGAGGGAAAATTGTCCGGATCGTTGGGCTGAATGCTCACGTTGCGGCAAGGAAGGACACCTGGCGTCCGTCTGCCGCACCAACACCACCAATGCCAATCCCGA
>JARYHS010003156.1:0-59282 GCA_031002005.1 Vandiemenella viatica
ACTGATTCTTATATGAATTCTTTTTTCCCTCGTACCATTAGGGATTGGAATGCACAGCAAAGAGATTAGCTTTGGTGCTGAGCACCCTCTGCCACCACAATTTTGTGAATTGCAGAGTATATATGTAGATGTAGATGTAGATCAAAGAACAGAACTGTTGAGAAAGTAAATTCCGTATGAGCAAACGTCTTGCTCTCTTTTAGGCCCGTGGCACATTACGCATTCATATAGCCTTCCATTATTCATTGACAATAGCCATACACATTGTTTGAGTTTGGTTAATTTCACACGTATTAGTGAAAGTTATAAGTGATAAAGTGAATCTAAGAGGGTACCGATTGTGAAATCCGGTACGTAATTCATTTTAACTCAGGAATATACGGTCTTACGAAATTTTTTTAGACAGGTTTTGTGAAGAATACAACGTAAGGTCGATGCTGACGTCTGGCAGTCTCCTGTTCAACTATAAATCAGTTATTACTGTCCAGTTACCACACAAAAATCTTATAAAATTATTTGGAGTTTAACAATTGGATCATTCTGACCCCGATCTTTCAGCTCTTCCAACAGCATAGGAAATTTCATGGTGTTTACAGAAGACGAAAACATCGCTTAATTGAAAACAATCATGTCTGAGTTCGGACTCGAGCTGCTGGCCTCACTGCTTTACGCAAACGGTCCAAAAATGAAATAACCAAACGGCTGATGATGCAGCTGGCTGGTTCATATGACTACGGTATACAAATTCTGGTTATCGGTTTGGATAGGTGTCCTAGCTGTAACATGACTGCATTGAAAATGGTACAATACCTGAAAAACGTGGAAAAATGTAAATGATACTTTTTTTGCTGTCTACAATTATTATTCAGTGGAACCTTTTGCCGAATAATCCTCGTACATATTGTCATTATATGTCGTACATTCCTGAAAACCATAGAACTATAGCGAAAAAAAAAAAGGAAACTGAGAAATGTAAAAACAAATTATTCAGACTGAATTAATGTAAAGAAGATTTTAATGTGTCTCGTATTATGTTGTTTCTTATGACTTTAATACTTGATGTACTAAGAACAAATGTTTGAATTATTTCTCAGTGATTCGTCGTTTGGAATACAGATTGCGGTCTAACATCTTAGTTGTAACAGAATATGAGAAATAATCTATTCAGATCGTGATTTATATTCAGTGAAATTTCATGTTAAAGAAATAAAAAAAATCCGAATGTTTCATTTAATACGATTCTGCTGAAAGGATAAACTACTCTCATTAAAATAACAGCAGATTAAGTCAGTTAACAGAAATTCTACCCGAGAATTTCACGGACAATATATAAATTGTGTATTCATGAGATACGTTGTAACTGACGGCATACGTTTAAATGTTAAGCAATGTAATATTTTTGCTGTCAGAATTTTTTTTCCTCGGGAATGGGCTATACTGTTAGATTACAGAGGAGCCCACAATAAGTCATAATTTCGACCTGTATAGCGCATGGCGCAATTTAGGTCAAGAGAACCGTTTCAGCATTACATGTTAACCACACACAGGCAGAAACAAAAACTTGTTATTACCACAGTAAACAAAATGTGTAGATAAATTTTAAAATATTATTTTTGAACTTTAATAATATCGCCCTTCGTATAATATAAGTAATTTCCGAAACATATTTTACTCATCTACATTAAATGCTTCGTGCATCTGAGTGAGATGTTTCGTGAAAAAAATCTCACTTTAATCACAGGAACGAATAATAACCTCAGCTCCCGTAAGGAAAGTTTTTTATATTTTAAAAACACGAAATCCGATCGTTTATCTTTCACCTTAAAAATTTGTTATTGATAATAATGTCATTCAGTCTCAGGAACCAAATCAAATCATCGTATGGAATTTTTTTATTCGTTCCGAAGTATTGCTCGCAGCCAAGTGATAGAGTTTTCGATTCGCCGCCCAACGTACAGTACTGCTTGCCGTGTCTAACTAACCTAACCCGACAATCCCACCAGTTGCAGTGGACCTACAGCTTAATTTGTAATCCGAACCACGGAAGCGTTCTGTCGAACTTCAAATTACACGACAATCTGTCGGGTTAAGGATCTTTGAGAATTACGATTGAGACATGGGTTCAAACAGGAGATCTTGGATCTCCAGTCTCATTCCTTAACCAGAGCGCTCTTCAGTGACCTAATGATGACGTATCCTACCTGCTACGCTGCCCGTCATCGTCACAACCGTCTAAACTAACCTGGTATTCCTAACGGGAGGGAATACGGCTATGGCCGTTTGGATTAACCATCCTGGCATTCGGCTGGAGTGATTTGGGGAAAACATGGAAAGCCAAAATTGGATTGCAGATCTGGATTCGAACCCACGTCCTCCCAAATGCGAGGCCAGAGCGTTACCACTCACCCACCCAAGTCCTTAAGACTCAATGAGGCATGTGATGTAGTTTCGAACCTGGTGAATTATATATATAGTAACTGAAATCTAATGAGAAATTTTTTTTCGCAAAAAAACTACTCTCGTTGATAGTACAGTCAGTTGCTGGGTGATGCAACTTTCGATATTGGAACCCTTGCCCTGGAGCGAGCGTGGGTGCTATCGACGGAACGTCTTGGCTGCGCGCCTTGTCTCCTACAGAACTTGTTACGTGAGTTTCCGCCACGTTACCTCTGGTAGTCCCTTTGCTTAGAACACAAGAAACTTCTGTAACACATTCAGTTCTTGCCAAGAAACATCATCCCAAATAAATTTCAATTCAATATCATCACCTGCAAACTATCATAGCTGATATCCTTAGAGAAAAATCTCTTATAAACAATTAAGAACTCACTCCATTGGACGTATTCTGTAAAAAATATTCCCTTCCCACTGTTAGAGGACATTTTCTCGTGCGCTGATAATAGGATTCTTTTCTTTTGGTCTCTCCTTAGCCAAATAGAAAATCTGTTACAATAGTTAAGTTTCGTTAAGTTGATTAATGTTTTATTAGATTAAAGGGAGTTCCTCGTCCTGCAACGTACTTATATTCCGTATAGATCTGTTCCCAAGGAGAGAAAATAAGTAGTGATGAAAAAAAAAAAGATTTTGGCTGGTACCAATATGTAAGCTTGTGAGCCACAACTAAGTGTGTGAAGGTGTTGTATTTTGTTAAAGGGTAAATGTCTGTTCAAATTGCTGTGATAAAGTATTGTCAGTGCAAGTATACGAGATGATAATTTATAACCACGAAAAAAGACCCAGTCTTATGGAATACTGTGTTTGGTGAGTAGGGAAGTAAGTGGTGTTTCGGGCTGCCTGCCGCTGCCTAATTAGGCGAAACATTTTTTTTCTCTTTTCTTCTTGTCTTGTTTTCTTACTACCCTGTCTCTCTCCTGATCTATCTGTTTTACCTGAGTTTGTTTTGTATAACAAATATAATTACTTACAAAACTGTGCAATATAGTCTACGTCCTGAAACTCTGTACACAAAGACACAATAAAAACATTTACCGAATGAAGTAACAACACCTGGAATGAGCTAGCACTAACCATATCAGACTTATTCTCTGGTAATAAAAATGAGCTACTTTTATAGCAAAAGTTCTTTCGGAGTTCTATAAATAACAGTAACAAGAGTAATTATAAATAATTTTCCAAATATAAAGCAGCCGTATGTTTTTTTTTGACTAAAGGAACTTTTATAGAATCTTATATACAGTACATTGCAGCATTTATATCAGAGCAAACTGAGCGCACGAATGCTCAGTGGCTTACAGTATATGCGAATAAAAAATTTAAAGGAATGTCGATTGTTTTGTTCGCACCAATCCCTCAGGCGACATTTATAAATAATGTGAATGGTAGTGGATGTCTGAGATTTGTTGTGATCATTACGAAAATTTCGTTACCGGACGGTACAGCTGAAGGAATAGCAAAACGCGTTGTATTATGGGAGTGATATGATATTTACTTGTTTCTATTCTAGTGGCTCCGTAAAATTTAAAATTTGCTGTTTCCTATTTTTTTAAAAAAACTTCCAGTGACAAGTTATCGTGAGTACAATGTTACATCAGAAAGTTGACCACGTCACATATAATTATTATCAAAAACTAGATGGCTTTGCTGTTGGATAACAATTGGTCAATTCCACTGTTCAAACGAATGGTTGAACTGCTTTTTGGAATATTCTGTTCAATAGTGCCATACATTTTATTATTATAAACGCTCGTATACATACAGTTATTAAAAAATTCTATTCAAACCATATTCCGACGTAGCAACATGATAATAATTCAGAATTGTTCTGTATGTTACATGAATTGAAGGAGGGCTATTAAGAGCATAAAAGGTCATGGTCACATTGCGCTGACTGGGAATCAAAGCGCCACCGAAAAAAATAAATCAGTTTAAAAACGCTCTGGCCTCGTATTCGGGAGGACGCTGGTTCGAATCCCCGTCCAGACATCCAGATTTGGGTTTTCTATGGTTTACCCAAATCACTACAGGTGAATGCCACGATGCTTCCTTCAACAGGCCATGGGCCGAATTCCTTTCAGTTCCTTGTCTCCAATCCCACACCGCTTCTAATGACCTCGACATCTGTGAGGTATAAAGCCACCAAAAAAAAGTTTAAAACTGGCTAAGCGAAATGGGATTGGAGGAGGAAAGCAAGTGAAGATGTCAGAAGGAGAAATTGATAAATTTGCGATGTGAGGAACAAGTTATAACGGTGACTGTAAGGATAGAATAAAGGGTAAAAAGGTGTTACCAGTTTCGAATAAAATTATTTTCATTCTCGAGATTAAAAATATATTTCTCCTTATTTTGCAATTAGGCTATTCCGAAACGTCAATTTTTGATATTTCTTCAAAAAATTATTTTTATTTAATGGCGCATATTCAACTTTGAATTTTTCTGGGGAATAATATCAGGAAAGAAGAACCATCACAGAAACTGGCTGAATGAATATAACAATAAATTTGGTCTACTTTCTCTTCATTCTTCTGTACGAAAAGCGGATCCGCTGACTTGATGAACGCTAACAAATTAATTTTATCCCAGAACTGTTACTTGTTGTAACTCAGACGGAAATTGAAGTTAGAAGTTTTAAACGCAGTTAGAGAACCAGTTGTCAGTTTTTGGTTATTGCATTACTGGCGCTGGTGGCTGGTCGTTGGCGTTCCTTTGGCCTCGCCTCGCGTCCCATCGATCTGCCCGCTCCCTCCGCCCCGCGCGACCTCTGTGTCGTCCACGGCGTGTTTTATTAGCAGCCGCGCCAAACACACCGCCATAAAACACGACCCACAAATTAATTGATCAGCACGCGCGGCCACGGGGCCCGATAAGTACCTGCGTGCGCTGCGCCAAACTAGATTTATTCCGCCTACGGGAGCGCCGTTCCACGCCGACATTTGTCTTCTCGCAGCGGTGCTGGAGGGGCGTGGAACTTCACGCAAGTGTTGTGTACTCCTTCGGCAGCAGATGCGACCAACTCGTTATTAAAGCGTTAAGCCTTGGACGGTCGGTATAAAACACAAACGGGCCATCTGCTACTCGGCGATAACATAGCCCCGCACCCTTGTTTTTAATGTTTTTTTTAGTAGGAACAAAAATTTGTCGCTGTTGTTAAAAACGCAGATACATGACCGTAATTAAAACAGGTGCCTGTGGCAAGATATAAAGTTGCTGCTGATTACACACGCCAGACATTACGGCAAAATAAAATTCACCAGCAAAAAATCAGAAACTTCCACCGTAATAAGCGGAAACCCATCACGCTAACATAATTAATTTGAAATTTTTTTTCACTTGTCCCAATTGTCATTTTTAAATCTTTTTTATTTTACAAAACTTCTTTGAAAATAATATTAACAGTTATAATGTGATCACCGTTGACTTTTCGGCCGTACGTGTCTTTGACACAACAATAAATATTAATAAATCTACAAACTCGTTAAAAAGCCGCATACGGGTGTCCATACAAAAAACACAGCTTCTGATAAATATAATACTGCCTTTTGAAGCGTCTGACCTGTGCTTTGTTAATGTTCATAAAGAAGGTTATTTTATTGGGAATTGTTTTCTTATTATTCGGAAAGGCACGGTTGATCAGAAAATTTGAGGGTAATGCGAGGTATGAGCATAGTTTTATCAGACTTAATTAATTTATTGATGATCTTTTCGTCTAAGTGAGTTACCACAAATCTTGCACCATTAATTAATACCTCATTAGCATTAATATTTGTATTTACCATAGTAATACTGATTGTGTTTTGCGGTAATTTCCAAAGACAAATCTGGCAGCTCTCCTCTGCACCCCCTCCAACTCCCGCATTTGATATCCAAAATGTGGATCCCAAACTATACCACCATATTCCAGCATTGGTCTGACCAAAGTTTTTACCCCAATTCCCTTACTTCTCTAGTGCATCTCTGCATCTCTCTTCCCAACAGGTGTAGAATTTTGAACTTTTCCCCTATTACCTGTCCAATGTGTCCTGCCTAGTTAAGTCTGCTATCAAATGTTATTCCAAGGTATTTACATTTCTAGTCTTCAATAAGTAGCTCCTTCCCCACTTTATAATCATAATCAACCTTTAGCATTTTATCTGTGTACCTAATAAGCTAGTTTACCAAATTATGAAACTTAAAGGAGTTATTTCTACATGGCTGCCAAAGCAGGGCCAAAAAACAATTCGATAGATATCTATTTATTTTCGTGAGATTTTTTTCACAGAAAGAGAAAAAGAGCGAGTGAGATGGAGAAATTTTGCACACATGGATTACAGGAAAACCAGTGCCTGTCTAAATTAAAAAAGAAAAATGTTTAAGAAGACACCGAAACTTAAAGAATGCAACACTCTCCCTACATCGTTGCAAAAAGAGCAGTCAAGTACTTTGTGATTGACAGGAATCTAAAATAGTTCTCTCGTTATACGTTGACGAGCGAACCAGACGTCGTGGCGCTTGCGCGCTGGTATCAAGTGCTACTCTCAGGCGACAAAACATTACTGATTCATGAATTAGCCTCAAACAGAATTTCGCACTCTCATCGCAGCCCGCTTTTACGAGAGAGCTTCATGAAGTGAAGCTGCATAATGAGAGAAATTTAATAAAACACTAAAGTTAGAAACAATAGAACGTAGCAGCTGTGAACAATATATCCTTATACTGATGCCTCTTTACTATAAGCATTATTTTATTTTACAAGGGAGAAGTATTTGTTAGCCAGTGGGCTCAAACAGAAACAAAGAGTCAAGGTTTCCTTAGGATTGTTCTCTCTTTGCGGGCCCCTCTGTCACGGTAACGTCTGATGGGGTCATCGATTGTATTAAAGATATGATGTCCTCAGCAGCCTATAATGAATTTTAAATTAATCACTGACTTATTATAAGCAAGTACATTCATTACATTCGATCTTAAATGTACTCTAAACATATATTACATCGAAAGAACGGTTTATTTCTTATTTTTCCACTTAAGTCTATACGGCTAGTCGATGACGTGGTAATTAGAACCGTAAGACGACAGGGAACAAGGAACGGGAGGGAATTCGGTCAGTGAATTTTGGAGGAACGATTCGCCTGGAGTTATTTAGGGAACCATGGAAAACCATAACGTGGATGTCAGTACGGGAATTTCGAATTCATTAGTGCACCTTAAAACACATAGGGGAAAGTCGGATAGCCCTGGACGACGGGTAGATCCGAACATTTAAAATTCTAACAAACGGTAAAACTTTATTGTAAATATGCACCCTGTAGCATAAAAGCAATTGCAACTGAGCTGCAGCTTGGTTGCCCAGTGAGTTCCACACTAGTATGTGTTTTGTTCCTGGCAGAAGTTTTTCGTCACTCCTGTCAAAATTAGGTGGAGATTATTGAGTTTGATGCATCAAATAAACGCGTGCTCGAAAAATCCAAATGGTCGAGATTTTAACATCTACACTATATAAAATATTGGGAGAGGACGGGAAAAAAAGTAAAGGTAGTAAAAAGGGCGTAGCGAAAAATAAAAAGGTAAGAAGTGGTATAAAGCCATTGAACGTAAAAAAAAAAAAAGTATTCAAAGACTTTCAGAAGCAAATCATGTAAAACAGACCGAATGCATCGTACGTGGAGAAATTTTTTAAGAAGACTGGATTCAGTGCATTGAAGCAAAGAAAGGGCCCATGAGGATTGTGTTTATAATAGATTCTTCAGATATCCATTATTATTGTGATTTTTTACTGTGTCCTGGGCTGGCCGATAACTTTTGTGTTACCAAAAAATTAAGAGGAAAGTGTTTACAATTTAACTCGTTGAAAAAATTATGATTACTAGTAAAAGTTCCCAGTTTCATTTTAAGATTATTTGCATTTAATGTTAACTGTTCGAAGCTACTCGAACTTTCCCAACAGAAAAAATTATTTCAAGCAATATCTTAAGCGCTCATTTGTTTTTTTACTGCTGTTTGATTTGACTATCAGATAAATTTTCATTGAGATTTGATATCCTGTTTCAAATTCATTTTCGAACTGTGTTTCTACGTTTGAGTCAGACTATTAGCGCACAACAGTAGTGGAACAAACTGACGAATACAGTTTCATATACTGTACTAATATTAGAAGATATAGCAGAACTCACTTGAATTAAAACGATATTGCTGGTGTAGAGATTACGATTGGAGATGCACAAAAAGAACATTCCAAAGCTGTCTTACCGTAACTCATGTTTAACAATCCACTTAGAACCGTGTGGTGGCTAAGTAGTCAAGGCGTCTGACTGGAAAGGTCCCCGATTTGAATCCTGATCACAGATGTGATTTTCAAGGCCCTTAACCCGACAATCACCTCTGGTTCAGCTTGTTGTGTAATGTGAAATACGCCAGAATGCTTCCGTAGTTTGGATTCGACTGTAGGTTCCCTGTAACGCGTTAGGTTAAGTGCATCCGCCATAAGAGTGCGCTAATGCGACGAATCGAAAAATAGCCTCTTGACGGCGGGTACATCCTGGCCAACAATGCCATACGCATTCATGTTTAGCATGCTACTTCCTAACCTGAAGGTTCTAAGTATTTTAGAGAAAATATTTTTTTAATTTTATTTTATGTAGAAATGTTTTATCCGGTATCAATTCTAAAGCAACAAAAACTAGTATGGATTAGACGCATGGTGTGACAAGCATATAACAAAGAGACAGAATTGTCATAACTGAGTTCACGAGGCGTGGGAGTCAGACAATATTGACAAACTGTTTGTACCTATAGCAATCATGAGCGTATGCATAAAACCTCAGCCTAACCGTGAAACAGGACTGAATCAATTTGTGAAGCAAACCAACTCGCTAATGAAAGCGGGAACAAATTAGGCTGCGCACGCTGTCGAGAGAGCTGTTTAATTGATGGTCAGAGGACGGCTGTAATTGGAGGAAAACTTACAATGTTAATTATTCTGCAATCAACTGTGTTCATTGTATGAGACTGACAGATTTATGAGGTGCCGTGTAGTCCGCTATTCTTCACCGCGAGGATTAGTGTAGCAGCATCATTTTTTATCCGTGCAAGACAAAATTAGCATTAAAAACAGCTTTTAACCGTCACCGACATCTGGGATTAGTTGTTGTAAGTCTGTTCTACCTTAAGTATTTAAAATTTATCTCCCCACCTTTTCTGTGTCTAACGCTATATACCTGTATGTCCATGAAGCTTTGTACCGGTTAATATTTTTGGTATTGTGTGATTATCCATTCTTTGGATGTTGTTAATCAAGGAATTCGTCCTTTGGTTATCCATAGGAGATCCATGAAGAAACAAGAATTTCCTAAGTATGAAAAGAGGGCAGTCAATATGCATCGTTAGGAAACCCAGGTAGAGGCATCGACTTGGGATCTGGACTACTAACAACTGAAAAAAAAGGCAGTGGTCGATGTAAGTAGCTATCACGGATGGCCGCATTGATAGGGCTCATTATTTTGTTACCACTGCTCTTCCACTTTAGGAAATGTAGTGGGAGGTCGCGTTTAAACCTCCTGCACGGATCTCGAGGGGAACTTCTCTATTCCGTAACAGCTAGTCATAGTTGAAGCAAACAGCAGACGTCGCACACAGGGGGATTTGACACAAAAAGTCGATCAAAATTATTTCTACATAATTTGGATTTTTGTTTCGCTTCTTTTGTGTATTAGAACTTATAACTGTGAAGTAGGAGTAATAATAAATAACACGAACTGTGTTCATACTCTTTATAACATATTAAGCGAATCTTTACAGAATACCTAAACAATAATTAATCATACATGTACTGTGCACTAAAATATCATTCTGACGAACCATCCCATCCTTCGTCGTCGGAACCTTCACCTTATGACTCGTTCTCTTCTCGAGTACTCGGGTCCCATTAAAGTAATATTTTAATAGTTTCTAGATTGTATGATTTAGATGTTTTTGGGGTTTTGTGCCTGATGAAGCTCAAATACGGATCCTAAGTTAATGAAAGCCTATTAATGACATCTGTGTTGCACTAAACCCAACTAAGTTTTCTGGAGTGTCTCCCTAAATCGTCGAAAATATTTGTTTCTAGCTTCTGCTGCTGCTTCTGACAGATTGCCTATCGGCAAAAGTGCATACTCTATTATAAGTGGGCCCTCAATAAATACTTCTTGTATAGGTGACATTGGATGCAACGAGTACAGTTCAGTGTACAGTACATCTTCAATTTTTCGTGGCAGTGGGGAGTATTTTTATATATATATATATATATCTTGTGCCACTATATATCATTCACATAATAGTATAAAACCTGTCAATCATTGTTTTGTTAATACCTTTTATTTCTGCGGACATCATTTGCTAAAATCGGTCAAATCATCGAAAGATTTTCTAGGCCGACCCACAGTCGTCGGATTGGATTTTATGGGGATTTCGATACATCTTTTGAACCAATCATGGTATTTCTTTAAAAACACACTCCCAGTTCTCTTAGCAGCATGCCATTTTCTTTAATTTCAAATTTAAGCCTTGAAAACTTCTGTTCGTGCTGTTGCGTTTGTTCGACCGTGAATGTCGGTGGATTTAAAATATTTTCCTCGACTAATTACAACTTTTGCAAGAAATCTTTTCCTTTCTCGTATTTAATCATATCATAAATAACTTTTCGGGTCATGAGCATGATACCAGAAGAGCCCATAACAAAGAAAATCTTAGATGAATTAATGTGACGGAAGAAAAGTAGGTTTGTTTCATTGTCAATAATCTAGAGTTTTTTCGAATAAATAGACGTTTGGCACTTTTTGGCACCTAATTTCCAATGAAACACCAAGATAGTACACTAAAATAATACCATACAAGAAATCAGACTCGGGAAAGGTCCGGAAATATAACAAAATCATTCTTTAATACTTTTCGTAATAAAATAATCAGTACAAAATGAGTTAGCTTACAAAAATGTACAGAAATAAAGTTGTGCGATACTTTTGGATGTATGTTACTATTATTTCAGTTCTAGGTACCTGGCTGAACAATATCCGTGATTAAAATCACCACTACTCACTTAACATCACTAACAAATTAAATTGGTACAACTTAACCAGTGTGTCTTGAGAAGCATCATAGACAGGGAGCTAGTCCATCCACGTTGTCTATGATTGAGGGTTAACTGGGATCAGATAAGTACCCGCAGTTGCACTTGCATGATAATTTTACAGTCAAGTAATCATAATATAATCAATCAGTCTTGTCAGTATTGCACTCAGTCTCCTGTATTACTTCTATTGTATATTTTTATCGAACGGTTTTCACTCTATGGTAGACAGTAAATGGTGTAAATACAATATATATTTCAGGAGTCATTTCACCCCGATAATCCTACTACTAATATTTCAAACCAAAATGTCTTTTGAGCTCGATTCTGCTCAGCTAGCAGGATGAATACAGTCTACTACACTCCTTAGGCGTAGTCTCTGTTTGATGACATCATTAATTGTCAAATAAGTTCTTTTAATTATTGAAATTAACAAAAGGATCTTCATTACCACTAGCTGAATACTTTGTTTCTGCTGTTTTTTCACGGTGCAGCATTTCGCTCCATAATGGCAATTAGTGTATTGTCATACTTTTTTAAAAAAAATTTGGTAATGAATTCAGCACGCGTCATTCTTTTCACTGTACAACGGATGTAATGAAATGTTCTAATCAATATCCTTTATACCATTAAGACTTAAAATTTACCCGATGTATTTAAAATCTGTAGCTTTATGTAGAGGAGGGACTTGTTTTAAAATATTTTCTCTTGTCATTACTGTCCCGTAGATACTTATTTTTTGATTTTGTCTGCTGATAATTCCACGTTGTAAGAGTTTTCTTCTAAAAGTGACTCAAGAGCCGATTTTCTATTTCATTGTCTGTCTTAGTTAACATAACGTCTGAAATTATATTGTTTGCAGATGACATAATCCTATATAAAAGGATCAAAACGATAGAGGACTGTAAGCAGTTGCAGGATGATCTGGATAGGATATCTAGTTGGGTTGGTAAACATGGGATGAAGATAAATGCAAGGAAGAGTCAGCTAATTAGATACACAAATAAAAAACAAAAGGTTAATTATCAATATAACGTGGGGAAAGAATTGCTTGTTAAAAACTTGAAATGTAAATATCTTGGCATACATTTGATAACAAGCTTAATTGGGCAGGACACATTGGACAGGTGGTAGGAAAAGGTTTCAAAATTCTGCACTTGTTGGAGAGAGTGATGAGGAGATGTACGAGAGAAGTAAAGGAATTGGGTTACAAATCTTTGCTCAGACCATTGCTCGAATATGGTAGTGTAGTATGGGACCCTCATTTTACGTATCAAATACAGGAGTTGGAGAGGGTGCAAAAAAGGGCTGCTAGATTTGTTTCTGGAAATTATCGCAGAATACAATCAGTGACGGATATGATAAAGGAGCTGGAATGGGATTCGTTGCAAGACAGGAGGAGGATGTGGAGGGTCATGGGAGTGTACAGGGCGTATACTGGCTATGAGGCATGGAAAGATATTGGAGCAGGTATGAAAAGTAGTGCATGGAAGGTAAAAGATGACCATGACCACAGGCAGGCACTTGATTTCAGGCACAAGGGTGTGGAAAGATTTTCTTTTTTTGGATAAGGGTGTCAGGGATTGGAATGAGTTACCAAGAGAAATGATGAATAATTTACCGAAAACGTTGAAAGAATTTAAAGGTAAAGTTTGTAAAGGGTAAATGTAGCTGAATGCAGGATAGGGGAAAGATGGGGGTTTAGGGAAATTGCCACGGGAGCCTGTGCTCCATTGCAATTAAATTAAATTAAACTGCAAATAATAAAGTCAAGGTAGGTATTTTTTTTTACTTTCTTCTAATACTCTTTCTTTAACTTGTGGATGGTTACTTCTGTTTAAAAATTAAATAATACGGGTGGTTGAAGACAACCTCAACATTTTCATTCATAATTATTTTATTTTAATTATTTTAAAGTTTCGTCTCGTTTGGGCTTCAACATGTTTTGACTGTTTCTATATTCTATAAAAGTGTTTTGGTTTTGTCTTTCTTCTTTCCATATGCATTAATAATGTACCGGTAATGAAGGTTACATTCGATTATTTTTGGATCAAGGCTAAGAAAGCTTCGTATGGAATCGCATTGTTACTGCTTAGAGTGCAAGCATGACTTATTTGTTGATTGCTTAGAATGTATGGCAACTTTGCAGTCGAAAGATGGATTCATACGTATTTATATCCGTTTCTGTTTAGTGTAAAACGAATACTGTCACTTAATTGTAAATATGATCAAAACTGTTCATTTTATTATAATAATAATATATTTATGACATTTATCCTAATACGAGAAAATATGAAGAGATTTGAAATTGTTTTGGTTGCTCTTGCATTTTTTTTTCCAAATGTGCAAATGGTTCGCTGCTAAATACTGCATTATTCATTTTGAGGTGGATTTACTATTCCACGAAATAAAAACATATTTTTCGACGCGCATATATCGTCTTCCGTAACTTTTAGATTAATATCATTAAATTCCGAAATCAATCATTTTCTTAGCTATACTGGAAAGTAGATGAGAATACATAGCTTAAATTGATGTTGAGTAACTTTTAGTGAGGAGAAATATCGAAAATTACATTGCTACTAACTTCAATAGATCATTTTTTCCTAACAATACCGATACAGATGAACATTTCAAACTCATTGTTCTCAGAATTATATAGTACGAAAGACGTAGGCCTATATCTAGAGTGATGCCAAGATGTAGTAGTGAACGCTGTTATAAGTTCCTTTTAAATTAAATTGTAAAACGTTACTCAGAAACTTTGTTGCGTGTAATTGTAAGACAAGTAATAGGATCTGTACAGTTAGATACCCACAAATTAGTAGCAGAAATCTTTAATGAAACAACAAAAGCCATCTTGAAAATAATGTTTTTTGTCTACGAATATTAGTAAACACAACGGACACGTTTCTGGGAGTTCAGGAGCTGCTATATCACTCTCAATAATAATTTTTTTTTAAAAAATGCGTTATTACCAGTTGTCTTTAGAGCTGCAATCATCAGGGGAAGAAAAACTCATTCGTTTTGTATTATTAACATTTTATAAATTCTTCAGATCTCTCGTATTTAATATTTCCTATGTTGTTAAAAGTTTTCTACTGATAGGCTATGTGGTATTTAAATTGTAATGACATGAATTGGTTGAAACAACTATAAATGGTGTCCTTATGCTTCCAACTGGTCTGTACTTGCAGACATAAGACCTAATGGCTGGCCGACCATGCTATTATTGTCGATGACCCACCACTGCCATGAATACGTAATGGCTGGTGGCGGCATACTGGAGGCCGCCCGTAACTCTGGGCTGATAAAGCCCTCCCCACTCCGGGGACAGCTTCGCATCCGTCACCGGACCGACTGAGATACGCGGACATCACCCTGACGAGCGCGGCAATCGCTTACGGCCACCACAGCAAGTTGATCCCCACCCCGCAGTTGTTACACAAAGGAAAGAACTTGTTTCATATCATCGCACGATTCTTCCCGTAGCGCTCTACTATCAGATTCATCTGGCAGACAATTGTCATAACCAGTTTTACAAGATTTTTCTGTATTCGGAACTTACAAGACCAGTCAGTTAGTGTATGGACCATGAGACCAACCACTTTTTTTTTATGGCTTTTCGCCTGGTCGTTGCCGAGGTTATTAGAGACGAAAGGAGATGGGGGGTAAGAAACGGGAGCGAGTTTTACTATCGCCTTTTGAAGTAACCAATGTGATATTTGGTGGGAGTGTTTTCGGGAAACAATGGAAAACCAAAATCTGGATGGGCGGATGTAGATATGAATCCACGTCCTCCCGAATGCCAGTACCGAGCGGTGACCAATAAATTTGAACGTCCCATTCATGGACCATGGCGAAATACTATAGCCTTTTGTTAAGGTAACTTATGATTGCTCTCTGCATACCTTTGTTCGAAATAACACTCATAATTCCTGACTCTTCGGATCTGTTCACTGAGAGGCCGCAAAACTATCAACGATCACTCACTGCCGTGTGAGTTTAAAATACGTCGTTTGCGTTAACGCGAAAAAATCTATAAGATCGATTCCGTATACGATAACAGCAGCGTGTTGTGAAATTAGAAGTCATAGATTCCATTTGTATGTGAAGCGGCGATTAAAATCTCAACAACGGTTGAGGGATCGTTGATATCGAGGTCATTAGAGACAGGAAAGGTTTTAAAGCATGGAGTAATTTTACTATAGGCTTTTAAATGAAGCGTGAAATAATAAGCTGTGTGAAACTACTATTTTCTCAAAATGTGTTTCGTCTTTTGCGGTCGCTATAAGGATTTCCGTTCATCACGTGAAGCCATTATAGTTGCGAATATAAAGATATTTTTAAGAAAATAGAAATAAGTATTACTGGAATTCTTCCTTTATTGGACTCTTAACGGTAATTAATCTCTACATATTTTCATCTTCGAAGATATATTAGGCTAAAAAAGCTCCAAAACTATCACTGATGCACGAATATTTCTTTATTAAAACATATTCCACTATTACATTGTGCTAGCGATCCTGAAAACTGTAGTAATTTTATCAAATGACACTGATTCGTCAATAAACAGTGCACAGTTTCATAGGTACGTTAATAACATTCAACAGTACTTCAAATGCATTCACAAGAATTTATATATGTTCAAAAGCAATCTAAAAATTATAAATATTCCTACAAACGATTCGAGACAAATTTTAACATTAGTTTTATAATGATAAAGAAAAGTCTGTATCTGCATTCTGAACATGATATCTTGCTCGTAATACTGACAAAGATATATCAATCTCATTGGTTGCGGATGGCGCACCATTAATACTTCTTGATATACAGTATGTTAAATTATCATAATAACTGAAATGATGCTGTGTTATCTGAATGTTGAAACTAAGACCACATTCAAAATTCCGGAGCCATATCTCCCAGTCCGATCAAGCTGATCACGGTGTCTATTGAAGTGAAATATTAGACTACTTTATTTACAATGATAAAATACTGTATCCCTCATGTCGCTGTGAATTTTTAACACATAAAATAAAGAGTTTTATGAAATCAATAGAGTTTGTAAATTCCATATTTAAACCATCATTTGTTCAGAAGCTTAGAACTCTGAGCTTGTTTAATAGTCCACCACGAACGTAGGGCCGTGAAGTGTGAACAACCCGGAAAGAAAATGGAGCAAGGTTGACATCGGCCGGAATGGAGATATACAGGGTGGTCAGAAATTCACTCATCGGCGGGTAAGGGCAGTGTTCGGGACGTTGCACTAACGAAATAAATACAAAAAAAAATCTAGTAAAAGTCGTACCGTTTTTGAGTTATACGCAGCTAAATTTGACCAATAAGAGCGCTGTGCGGGCGAATTCAAACAGCCTTCCACAGGCGCTGTTGCCAAGCGTACTCGAGGCATGCGACCACCAAAGAAAACGAAAAGAAAAACTCTCTTCGGAAGTGGGGATCGAACCCACAACCTTCAGAGTAAGAGTTTGCCGTCTTACTGACTACGCTGCCAAGGCACTAGAATTTTCTTGTTTCTAGAAGCCACTAGGGTGGACTGTTTGTTCGTAATCGGAATTGATCGGTAATCCGCGACATTTTTCGGGAAGTCGGTGGTGGGGCTAGAGTATTCTTTTTTATGGGAATTGTTTTTTAATTAGTTGATCTGCTTGTTAGATTAATCTTTAATTTTTGTACAAAAATCGTTTAGTTGCTGGCACAAAAAAAAAAAAAAAAAAAAAAAAATCGGCAAACTTAATTTATTCGTTGCAAAGAAGCTTCTTTTATTCCATGTAATCGTATTTCACTAGATTTCGATCACAACATTTTTATTGATTAACGTGAATATCCTTGCTACTATTTTGCAACAATAAAACAAAACAAAAAACAATAAACTTTTGGAAAAAAGAACATTAAACCCATTCTATCGTATGTAACGTAACTTTCTCTGCTGCAAAAAGTCTGTTCTTATTCAAACAAGTTGTACTGTACATTTTGGTAACGTGCATCAACTCGCTAACGTGCGGCAAGCCGCAAAAGGTAAACAAGCTGTTACTCATTGAAAGCCCTTTTGTCACTGATACAAAACAAAATTACTGTATAGTAGTTTCTTTTCCAACTTGACGTTATCAGTCGTAACATTGAAAGCCAACACGGATTTCCTTAGAATAAGCGTCAACCCGCAACAGTAACCGTAGTAAAAATGTATCCCAATAAACAACAATAACAAAAAAATACGGGTCCTTACATTTTACAACAACTGCTCAAAATGTCCTCCCTCAACTGCATACCGGCACGACAACGCTGAGTTACTGAATTTGCGAGTCTTCCAAAATTGTAACTTTCTCTAATTTCATCAAAAGCTAGAATTATCCAAGCCAAAAGTTCTTCCTCTGTTTCTACTTCAGTCTCATAAACAATGGCCTTGACAGCTCCCCAGAGATAAAAATCCAATTGGTTGTAGTCTGGTGACCGAGCTGGCCAGTGAATTGGGCCTCCTCGACCAATCCACCTGTTAGGATACAATGCATCTAAGTGTTGACGTACCGGTACGGCAAAATACGGCGGCGCGCCGTTAAGTTGAAACCACATATCATTTCGAATTGACAAAGGAACGTCTTCTAAGTACAACAGAAGGACGTTTTCATGAAATGCTAAATAAGAAGCGCCATTTAAACGTTGCGGAAGTAGAACAGGGCCTAGTATAAACTCGCCCAAAATACCCGCCCAAATGTTAACACTAAATTTGGGTTGGTATGACTTGACATAAATTGCATGTGGATTTTCGACATACCAGATGTGGTTGTTTCGGCTATTAAAACACTCCTCCTGGTAAAGCACGCCTCATCCGTCCACAGCACCTTTCAAAGTTTGGATAATCGTTACATTGCTGCAGGTACCACTGTGAAAACTGAACTCGAAGTGGAAAATTGTCTTCCTCCAAATCTTGAACCTTTTGAAAGTGAAAGGGATGTAACCCTTCGTCGTGAATGACGTCCAAAACAGTGGCATGTGAGGCCTGGTAATTAAAAAACAACAAACATGACCCTATTGAAAGGCTGCATTTAAACGGCGAATTTGAGGGATCACTTAGACTGGACGTATCTGCAATGCGTTGGCAATGACCCTATAGCTTGTCTCGGATTATCAGCAATCATTTCCAGGACATTGCCTTCAAATCCTACACTCCGCCTGAACGGATTTCGTCCGGCGTCGGGCCTGTGGACAACAATACTTCCCGTCTCCCTCAACCTTCTGTCAACCAACACAAAAGTGTTGGCCGATGGAATCACACAGTTAGGAAATCGAGTCGTGTAAATCTTAACTGCTTTGGCCCTGTTTTGTCCAGCAGTGCCATACGCCAAATGCATATCTGCGTACTCTTCAAACGAAAATTGATGACGTTGAATGATGACAGTGTCTTTATCAATAAGTTGCGTTCGACTGCGAGACTTCTTCTGGCATGGTCCTTTAACCCCACCACCGACTTCCCGCCCAAGTGGCTTCTAAAAACATGGACATTTTAGTGTCTTGGCAGCGTAGTCAGTAAGACGGCAAACTCTCAATCTGAAGGTTGCGGGTTCGATCCCCCCTTCCGAAGAAAATTCTTCTTTTCGTTTTCTGTGGCGGTCGCATGCCTCGAGTAGGCCTACGGCTTGGCAACACCGCCGGTGGAAGGCTGTTTGAATTCTCCCGCGCAGCGCTCTTATTGGCCAACTTTAGCTGCGAATAACTCAAAAACGGTACGACTTTTACTAGATTTTTTTTGTATTTATTTCGTTAGTGCAACGTCCCGAACCCTGCCCTTACTCGCCGATGAGCGAATTTCTGACCACCCTGTATACTTACTGGATATACCTTGCGGGCTGGAAAGAAAAATGTCGATAGCAATAAGGAATTAGGAGCAGAAATAATGTAGAGATACTTATGAAAGAATAGAAACAAATTGCAACAGAAAGCCGAAAGAACAGATTCCTCCCAAATACCTAATAAAATGCTGAACTATGTGGATTTATTAGGTTAATCTTTTAAACAGCCGAGGAAAAGAGTAGACTGCATAATGGATAGTGATCATATGCATATTTTTGTGAAAAAATTTAACAAAATTTCAAAATAAACTTTATTTATGGAGAAATTACGATCAAAGACCAAAGAAGCTAGGTCACTGATAGCTTCGCTGTGAGGAATCCAGAAATGTTTTACTTACTCTCGCTGAAAAAGTTAAAATTTTTAAAAAATTATAAAAACCTTCCTACCCTTGTTTTCACTGAACCTCGACGATTAAAGATCTAACATTGTTCTGGAAGATCATCATGGTGGACTTTTCTATTAATGACAAGATGGACACTTAAGAAAGTACTTTTACCAGGATTTTCTTAAGAACGACTTTTGGCAGGTCTTCAACACCAACTGACCTTTATTGTCTCCGAAACACCTAAAATCATCCATGACACTTACATAAGCATATTTAGGTTAATGAATAATCAATGCAGGGATATCGTGCCACTGGAGGCGCTCTCACATCAAATATTTGAAAGTTAAACAAGAGAACTTACGAATCTCTGCTTGTAGATGTAATAATTTAATTTATATGCTCACTTTTACAAGCGGTGAATACATCTACAACAGTTAGTTGTAAAAGAACTTTCAGTACTGAGAGCCATTTAGATACGTCAAAACGTTACACACAAACGAATGTCCAGAGTGTTAGAGTTTAATACGTAGCAATTAGACCAGCCTTCCCGAGCATGGATCATGGCACTCGGATTCGGATTCTTTTATGCTTACTGTTCGAAACTGAGATTACACAAAACAAATCTTTAAAATGTATGAAGTTCAAGTTGTTTGTGTGCCTGGAATGCTTGGTACTAGTACTGTATATCACAATTTATATAAAATGTTTTTGTTCACATTTCACCATATACAGTATCTGTAAAAAAACAGACTGATGTTAGGTACCAAACAACAAATGTGCCCAACAAAAACTCCAAATTATTTCTTTCTGCACATTGATTGGTATTCACATAAAGGCTTACGACAATACTCCATAGCAGTAAACCACATTTCTTTGGCTGGTTTCCGGCCTATCTAAAAGAATACAATTCTCAAAATATATATTTAAAAAATAGAGTGCGTTAAACGTAATTCGGTTCACAGGCCGATGCATACGTTTAGTTTCCTTGACCGTTCTTAATCACATCAGCTGTAGTCACTGCCTTAAACTCGAAAATAAATAAAATAAAGGAGTAAAAAGTTATAAATGACTGCAATTTTTCTCGGAGTTGTTTGTTTATAAACGTTTCTCGGGAAACAAACCGAGTAATATCATTATTGATACACAATATTTCGGCGACCTTATACTCCGTCGCCATCTTCAGGTGCAGTTGTAAGTCTTGAAGTCTGCCTTGAGCGTGTTGTTTGAAAACTGGCATGGCAACGATAGACGTTGTTATGTTGCCTAGCAGCATCTCAGACGTCATTAGATGCCCGCGGAACACAAAAAACAGAGCGTTGGTGACGAGCAGCCTCAATAACAGGAATCCATGCATCACTTATCGGGAACCCACAAAAGTTATCGTAAAAATTAAAGTCTCTTTTAAATCTGTGAATGCTGTTACAATTATTAAGGAAAACGATTTTAGTTAAAAATGCTTCTAATGAAAGAGAAGTATAGGAATCAGAATCCCACATTTCAGTAATCTGTCCCGAATTAATTACAGGACAAGTTATTCATATTACGAGATTGTTGTTCCTTTCCTCGTGTGCTCAACGTAGGCGTTCTGCTCTTTCATTCAATTCCAAACAATCAATGTCTTCGGAAGGTGCCAATGAAGTGTAGAACGTGGGCTCATATGGCGGTCATGTCCATTTACAGGTATATTATGGTAATGTACCCTCCCAAATCGGTTTGTGTATTCCCAAGAAGGACGCTTTGCTGAATCCCGTTGACTCCTTCTTTCCGTGTCACTAATCCTTGTCCAGGCTCTAAACGCTCATTAGTAACTTCCCTGTCCCTTTTTCTCTGTCTATAAAATATTTTTGTGCACATGTTTCTCGAAACAACTCCAGTGCTCCAGTGTGGAGCTGCCCCAACATCGCACTATTTTTGCTTCTGCTGGTATCTGGCGCATTGAAAGCGCGCAGCAATGCATTACGAAAATTTTGAATTAGACAGGTTTGTCTCCAATCTTTATCTTGAATCCATATTTTGCGACAGTCAATGTCAAAAACGACTGACTGACAAGAAACGCTGTCCGTAGTAACATAAATCGCTTACATTGTATTAAAAAAAAAAAAAAAAAATGTAATAGAAAGATTGTTGGCATCAGAAAAAATCGTTTCATCGAAAACTTCATACTGATTGATGGCGTTGATTGTTGTTTGCTGCTGCAGATGCTTTAGTAATATTGATTACTCTTGCCTTTCAATTCGGAGGAAATTATTACATGGGAACATCGATTATATTCCTCGTCACCTACAAAGTAGAAGTATTTTGTCTGGAGAATACACTGCGGCAGCTGTTTCACGCCACTTCGTTGAATTATATGTGACATGTGCTGATACTGACGTGTACTAGAGCAACATTTATTTTATGCTCACCTGTGTTATGTTTAACGTTTAGTTTTTATGGGTTTCTTCTAATATAATACTGTAAATAGGCCTATAAATTGAAAATTGAAGATTTTTGCCTACAGGTTTCAGTGCATTTTTGCAACCTTCTGAAGAGTTTTTAAAGGTTTTCATATATTGTCTCTGGTTTTCATTCCGGCTATTGTTTATTTGTTGTGATGAATATGACTGTTGTCAGATTTTAACTATGGCTTTTCAGCTCTTCAACAGAAAAATTATAACAGTCAGCTTAAGCATGTGAATTAAATGATTCCTGGATTTTATTGATTCGAGTTATTTCTTGAAACAGAATGAGAAAGATTGGACTCGAAATCTAAAGGTGGGTACACAGTAGACGAACGCAAGCAAACGCATACGGCCTAATGGATGCGGCCGAATCTGTGCGGCGTTTGTTAAGAATTTGCTTGCACGATTACAACGAAGGAATGCGTTGTTTGTCATTCTTTCATGATTCGCGGGACTTGTGCGGTAAAATATTTTTATACCTACCATAAAAATGGCGGTGGAAGATGACTTAATCATTGCTAGTGTGCCGTACATTATTATTTATTAGGGAGCCAAGTAATGAAACACGAAGACGCAGGAGATCACATTGACTGAGATGCATCACTTCTTTGTTCGAAGGTATAAATGTGCTTAATCCGCAGATTTTAAAACGCCAGTATTTTCTCTATCCCTTCGTGCAAATTTACCCGAAAACAATTTCGATTTAAATATTGCAACAGCTACAGAATCTGGTTTAAATGAATTTTCCTGTTTTTGGACGATCACGGCTGAAGGATCCCAATTGAGATTACTTTTACGTGTCTTTTGAGTCACATTTCTTAATATCACTAATTTCGCTCCAGGCATCATGTTTCCTTATTTAATTTTTGTAATCATTAGGACTTGGGTTGGTTATATAATTCTGTTAATTTTAAGGAATCCGAGATCGACCACTTCATGTTCCATACAAAACAACAAAAGCGTTCTTCTTGACGTACACAATATAACTCAACCGAAAACGTGTGGTCCGCATCTTGCTTTGATGTGCCGCCTCCCGAGCGAAACCGAGCGCAGGCAAACGAATGCGGTTGGAAGTGTTCATTCACTGAATGAACGTATGCGTTCGCTAGCGGGCGGTCGTAAGCCTTCGCCTAGTGTGTACCCACCGTACCTCGAATGCTCCCGAACGCAGCGAACGGACGTTACTGTTCACATACGAGGCTCTGTTACTTTGTTAACAGCTGGTTCTTTCATCCCCACTTCATGTTTTGTATTGATGTTACTCTAAGGCATTTATTTAATTAAGAGCTCAACTGATATTTGATGTCAACACGTCGAATCTCTTAGCCTATAGTCTATAATACTTGTCTGCCAATAGTTAGTTGCAATTCAAGCAGTCAGATAATGTTCGTTCGATTTTCATGGAATTTCATATTACATCAATGAGGACAGTGGCGGCCCTAGACGTAGTGACACTGTGACATGTCTCCACTTCTAATCAAGAATAAATAAATTAAAAACTAAATGCAGTGAAATAATTTTTTTATATATATAAATGCGGCATTCTCTACTCTTCGATAACTTATGACAGCTAGGGAAAGTATTGAACTCCATCTGTTGGCCACATCAGTGAATTGTTTCGCTGTCGTAAAGACAATTTTCGGATGGCACAGATCCCGCATGCGCTCTAGCGCTTTCGTGGATATATTCAAGGTTGGGGGTTCGCTTTGTTAATGGGGAATGGAGACAACTTCGTTCTGTCACACGCTGCAGCTCGATAAAGTTAGTAATAATGCTGGTAGAGTGCAGCAGCAGCTGCCATTTTTGTAGCATTCAACTAAATATCCACTGGAACAGTGCTTCAGCCTGTGGTTCGCTGATTACTGGTGGTTCGCGAACATAGTTCAGGAGATCCACAGGCAGAATACCATAAACTTTGATATAATATCCATACTGTATAAGGCTGTATACCCAACTTTTTAAAAGCCTTGAATATTGCAATGACCGGCAAAAATGTGGAATTTCCAGGATAGAACAGCACTGTTTCAACAACAGTCTACTAATTTCGGTATGGTGTCTAGAGATTAAGTAAATGACGGTTTACTAACGGTTTTAAGTGAGTATGAGGAACCGTGGTAGGTGATAAGATTGGTAACACGAGTGGTGAAGGAAATAAAAATAAAAGGCATAGATCTACCGTCTAGTGTCTTTTATTTTGGTTTATGCATGTAGGCCGGTGGTATAGTATAGCGTCCAGCCTGTAGTAACATTATTATTATCTAGTTAGTAACATTATTATTTATCTGGTTTGGTCTGATTAACATGTAATTAGCTTTTAATAGTTCACATGCAGTTTTATATCTGCGTTTCCATAGGATTCAAAACGTGGTTTTAGATTTATTATGTTACAATGGTACATGTCCCAGACTTTAATAATAACAATATGGAAAATAAAATTAGGCCCGAGGTGGAATAAAATTTACTGGTCCTCGGTTTGAAAAAGGTTTGGATACGCTGCCATAGAAGCTTTGACAATGCGAGCAGGCAAAATTCTTTGTTTCCTTAGTTTCTCTGAAGGCGAATTACATAAGCTTACGAATGCACGCAACAGGAAACGATTCTCAAGCGAAATGTGTTGCACTGTCGTCGTGGTCATCGAAGGCAGTGCCGGATATGGAAGTATGGAGCCCTAGGCACTATAAAAATTTTTGATTCGCTCTGTTTTTGAAAATAATTATCTGTATTTTATAAGTACAAATAAAAAGTTTTGTTGATGACTAATAGAATTTATCATATTTATTTATTCAGTTAACAAACGAATTTTACAATATATCATATTTTGAAAATTACTTTTCTTTATCGTACACTACAATGAAACAAAAAAAATTCCACGCTTTTCATAATACTTTGACTGCTTTATTCTGCATGATTTTATTTTTTATTATTTTTATTTAGTGATAAAAGTGAACTTTCAGGGGGCCTTCAAAAATCAGGGGCTCCAGGCTACTGCCTAGTCGTGCCTAGTCCTGCCTTTTGGGTAATCCATCACTGCTTATAGTTCCAACTTGTCGGTTTTTGGCTAATCACTAAATGTTTACCGTTTGGTCAATTTTAAAACATTTATCATTGATTAATTTCAAAATCATTTCTTTAATCCGGCAGTAACTGCAGGTAATGAGACTTTCACACGTTACAAATCTTTATATTGCGAGATTCTTACTCTGAACTGTTTTTCCAAGGCACCTTTCACTTCAATGGTGATCACTAAACCGTCGAAACATTCAGTCATTCTGTGGCAAGGCCCCCCCCCCCCCCCCCAACAAAGGTCACCCACGCATGGATTTTGGGAACATTCTTTTTTTTCTCTCTCTCTCTCTCTACTGTTCTTATAAGGTCGGCAATCTGGAACAATGAGATTTCTGTCGGCGAACCCCTCCTCGTCCAAGTCAAGCCACAAAACCAAATCCTACCCCCCCCACCCCCCTCAAACCAAAATCATGGATCCGCCACTGGAAAATTTTTATTGTTGTCACTACATCAGCAAATAAATTCGGCCGCCACTGAATGAGGAGATAAAATGTTAGTTAAAGATGATTTACCTTTTTCCTTCATGGAGTGCTGTTTTCTTTCACTGACACGACTAGCGAGGGCGCGGTGCGCCGTTTCTTTGTTATGGCGTTTTTGGCCCCCCGCAGCGAATTGCTTTCAAGAAGAGCTTCCACTTGGCGGAGCCGTGACTCCCACGGGACTTGCGCTCGTTTACTGTCGGGGCACGCTCCGAAAACACTCCACGTCCTCTTTTGTATACATCACAGCCAGCCTACACCGAACCCACAATGTGCTATTTCTCAGGGCTTCCGTTATCACTTGACCTTTTGTAACAGTCTCTATCGCATGAAACTACGCCCATAGCTTTCAGAACATATATTGCATGCTCTAAATGTTACTAAAACGCATCTGGATATAGTTATCCACTTCGGTTTTCACTACTAAAGCATCACTTGATGAATTTACAATACAAAAGTGGCAAAAGATAATAGTTGGATGACAGTTTCGTTATCTACCATCACAGGGGCGGATCCAAGGGAGGGGGGGGGGACTAGGGGGCTGAAGCCCCCCCCAAAAGTATCTGGGTCCACCCCCGACATTGAAATTTTGGACCTTTTTTTTTTAGCTCTACAATTTCGAGGCCCGAGGAGGCTATAAAGACTACTCCATGGGGCCGACTGAAGCCCCCCTCCCCCAAAACCAAAATCCACTGAAGGCAAGCACTCTGGACCAAAATTCGCTCAAGCCAAGCCCCCCCAAAACCAAAGTCCGCTCAAGGCCCTCCCCCCCCCCCCAAACAAAAATCCTGGATCCGCCCCTGTACCATCATCCCGTATACTCTTACAAGTATGGAAAATCACTCTTATCGCCTACGCCACGTAGATATCTGTTCATGGTAATAATATTGCGTAAGGATAGGGAATAAATATTTTCTTAAAAACTGAGGTTTTGAAATGGAAGAAAAAAAAAAAAAAAAAAAAACAGAGTGTGGAATAAAAGTCGTTGTTCTAATTCTGGACGGCATTATATTAGAGCGGCAATATGCGCAGCAGGCAACTCAGCAGGACGAGTTTGCCAACCGAGGAGTGCTGACAAGCTGAAGCGCTGTGGGCTAGACCAACAATACAAAAGACACAAGGACACAAAATGAATTTCCCTTAGCAATCTACAACAAATTTTTAAATCTGTCAATATGTTGCTGGAATAAAAATGGCGAAGTTTAAATAGTAACTTACACTTTTCCGATACATACAGGATATTGAACATGACGTTTAATTTGGGCTCATTCCTGCTTACTCTGTTTATGTTATTAGACAATGACGGTACTGAACTGAACGGCACGAAACATATCAAACTGGAAAAAAAACAGCAATCGGAAGTGTTGGATGGCTGTAATCTGTATTACATATCTCGAACCAAACAAATTTTATTTTAATGAGTACCACTCCATCTTTTGTTTTCGGGCTTTACGGCTCGTTGACAGCTTATCGGTTAGTAGGGAAAAGGAGCGGGAAGGAAAGGAATTCTCCGAAAGAACCATCTCGGTATTAACTTGGAGTGATGAATTATTTTGGGAAACCATAGAAAACCGAAATTTGGATTGACTGATGGGGAATTGAACCCGCGTCCTCCCGCATGCGATGTCAGACCGTTACTGCTCAACCAACTGGCTCTTTACTGAGTTCCAAACACTCTGTTAGCTACCTACGTCATGAACATGTTTGTAATAAAAAAATCTGATTTTTTTCATCATAGCACTTACTTTATCCAAATTTTTAGTATTTTTATTTTTCTAATCGCATATATATAACATTTATTAACTCACTTTTTAATTTAGTTAGATCTTTCATTCTATGATGTAGTGATGCTATTCAAAGAACAATTCTCCATTTGGAGGGAAACCATCTAGTCGAATGAATGCAATTTTTCTAAACTTCTTTTTCCACTTGGAAAAATATTGCTAAGCACCAGTTATGAGCTTATTTTCGATCTCTGTATTCGAAATGTGGGGCCAGAATTTTACTAAGGTTCTACAGTAGGTTGAACTCATATTTTTAGCAGAATCTTAGTTGCATTTATATTTTTATCAGTGCGCGTCAGTTTTTTGTATACTTACTGATGATTTTATGAAAGAAACAATGTTTTTTGTCCCGGTAATAACATTACAAATATTGTTTTCTTCTGCATCTGAAATGAAACCATAGAATATAAACATACAAATTTCTCCTTTCGCAAAGAAGAAAAGTATTTTGCAGTATTATTCGACATTTGGGCATGAGCTACAAGATACCGACAAAGAAGAAAAAAGAATAGAAATTGCTACGCTTTGTTAATAAAGTACAATTTATTTTGAATAAGAAAACAGTCAAAAGATATAAGTTATATCTAACACTGAGCCAAAGTACATACTAACTTCCACTGAAGCTATAAATAACTAAATATACTATGTAAGGTGATATTATAATATCCAAACTAGAGGGAGAACTGTTTTCTGTTCCCTCAGGAGAAAGAGTTTGCGGAATGACGGCCATTATCATGCTTGAATTATAAATGAGAAATCGGTAAATGTTCAGCATAATGTTTCCATGCATGAATATTAAATGTGACAGAAATATGAGCGAAGGAGGAACCATTCCAAGAAATTTATGTGAAAAAGTTTAAAAAGAATCGTTAGAATATGTTTACTTAGGTTCGTATTTGCTTAGGGCTTAATCGCCTTTCATTCGCTGTATTAAGCAACTGATTAGTAAACTCAGACTATTGAAGGAACTGTCCGGAAATTTTTTATTTCAATGTAAAACAAGAATTTTTGTAATAAAAATATAAATACAAGGCCGATGTATCAATAGGAACACATGGCGAAATCATTGGCCCCAATAATTTCCGGAATTCAGTTTAATGCCTTGTAACAGATCGTCGGGCGCGCTGGAAAACGAGCGACCTCTACAGTGTGAATTCAAACGCTAGACAGTTTCAACGGAAAGTGAAATGTTTGGAGATGTAATGAGAGGTATTAACTATTGCAAAGGCTTGATTGTAAAATGGTGTCATAATTAAAATGATAGCAACCACTGATTTCTGTCGCAACTGCTAAAACGATATTAATGAAATGTGTATAATCATAGCGTGTATTGCTTGAGTTCAAATAATCAGTGGATTTGGATTTACCGGAAACAGAACGCCATTAAAGCATTTATATCGTTAATATATATAAGGACTTTATTCGTGTACAGATTCACAAAATATCTGTGGCTGAAATAATAGTTAAGTTTCCAGTGACTTGAAGAATTAAATAACTTAATTTTCAAAAATTTTATTCTGAAAACGGCTGACATTTTATCTTGAACTACGCCTTAAATTGCATTTCCCTGACTGGGTAGGCCCTATTTGTAATGAAACCGACTGATAGTTCAGAAGCCATTTAATGTGAATCAGGATCTTTTTTAGAAAATGTTTTCATGTACTTGTGTAACAGATTTATGTGAAACCAAAAGAGATTAATTGTAATACAATGTACCAAATACCATAAAAAACGTGTAAAGTGCTGTTAGAAATCCATGGAGCACCTGACCCATCATATAACATGTATATATCCCCTAAAATGATCGTTCCGGAATTCAGATTAATTCTTAACGCAGCATAAAGAACTCAGATGATGGTATAAAATTTGTAACGCTGGCCTTGTATTGATGTACTGAAAATTTACATTTTATTAAAGTACCCCAGATTTTGTGCGAAAATTTCTTTTTAGTGCCTTGATTTTTATTGCTAACAGCATGATTTCATGCCACAAGTAGATCTCAGATATAAAGGGGGAATACAGTGCTTAAGTAAACTGTTAATTGAAAACTGTTTTATAATACATCAGTAAAAAGTAAATTTTAGTGCAACTTTCTTTGCGATATCGTATTCACGAACTTTTAAAATCTGCGTAGGAAACAAAACTGTCTCATGGTTAATTGTCATAATTACTACTTTGTGATTTTCTCCTTGTGCTTAAAAACATTAAGCAAATTCGAGGACAAATACGATATTTTCTCTTGGAACTTAATTGGGATCTCAACTTCAAAATAACGTCCATGCTAGCAACAATAGCAAAGGAAACATACCGAAATTTCTTACAACCAAGTCATTCAGCCTTCTGCAGAGTAGTTTAAAATTAACATGGCAACAACAACACACCGAGCGGGGCGGTGTAACGGTTAGCATTCTCGCCTCGCATTCGGGAGGACGGCGGTTCGAATCCCCGTCCGGGCATCCAGATTTGGGTTTTCCATGGTTTCCCCAAATCACTCCAGGCAAATGCCGGGATGCTTCCTACAAAAGGCCATGGCCGAATTCCTTCCCATTCCTTTCCCCCGTCCTTACCCGTCTCTAAAGGCCTCGATGTTAAAAAGAGACGCAAAGCAGTTAAAAAAAAAAAAAAAAAAAAAAAAAAAAAAAAAAAAAAAAAAAAAAAAAAAAAACATGGCAACAATTTATATCTACTGCTAACAATATATGAATGTATATTGTATCAAAGCTTTTCCTATAACGGGTTTCATCCAAGTAATAAAGTCGTCGAACAGGTCAACTGGTACAAGTTGTTTACAAACCAACCAGAAATAAAAATGCATGACAACCATAGGACCCCATTCAAGAATGATCAGCCTTCGGAATTGTTTAATTTCACGAGTTCAATGATTCAAGATATTGTAAATGCCGCCTGTTACATCGCTACAGATCTGCTGACCCATCTTAATTCTCATAGCATGATACATTGTCCTCATAATGATTCTTCTTGGGCAGCCGTTTCATTAAAATTGACAGTAAAGAAGTTTGTTTGATACACATTACGAAATTTAATAACGCTGATCATCACATATCGATAATAGTCTGTGAAATAAACAATTTATGAACAACGACTCCCTACTAAAAGTAAATTAATGCAGTAACATTGTTTGGGAGTCAGTTGGTGCCTTGGGTGAGACAATTGTTACGAATTTGAGGCTGACGGATTCAAATTCTGATCTATCAAACGACTTTTAGATGGTTTCTCCGAAAAAAACTTGGATGACTGCTCATTGCCAAATCACGCCTCTAAGGGTTTCGTAATGCTGCAGCCAAATCCCCGTCCTGGCATCCAGATTTAGGTTTTCTATGATTTCTCCAAATTACTCCAGGCGAATGCAGGGATGCTTCCTTCAAAAAGGCCATGGGTGAATTACTTCCCGATCCTTGTACCCAGTTCCCTCCCGCCTCTAATGACCTCGATAAGGCGTATAACCATAAGGAAGAGAAAACAAGCTGCAGCCACCGCATAGAAACATATGGGCTAAAGAGACTTGCAGCATAAAGTGAAATTAGTAGTTACGTCTACTTATTGATGAAGAATTAGTTTCTTCTGAAATGAGGCGAATCGTTGGTTTTCTAAAAGCATTTTGACAGCAATATTGTTAGAAAATTTAAATTAAAAAGTCTTTACTTGATGGAACAGCTAATATTTTCAATTTAGTTAGATGCAACTTTACGTTACGTTTTCGTAGTTATTTAAACGCTGTTTGGCGGATTGTGGATAAACACCGTGTGTTGAAAGTGGTCAATAAGTTTCATTTCTAAATTTATAAACTCTAAAATAATACAATTTTTTTGGATATTACAGAAGCTAGCGAGCGATTTTTTTACTGTGGAAGGTATCAGTTTAGAGCACCTGTCAGCTTTAATTGCGCAGAGGAACGCTCTCTGTAATGTGAGCAGACGTTATCGTGGCTGGTGAAAAAAGAACATGGTTTCAGAAAAGTTTTAATCAATTCCTTAATTGTTTGAAAACAATGTTCTGTTTATTTCCCGTGTTATTGTGATTCCACCGGTTGTCAGCGGAGTACTTGGCAGTTCTCACAACATTGTCTCTCTCAAATACGTGGAAGGAATTCTAACTCGAGTGGAAAAAAAGGGAATTAAAATGAGGTAAACAGACGTACAAGGCTTTGTTCTCATTGTTGTGACAGCTCTGAACATTGATTTAGAACTCTGGATTTATACTGAAATATTAAACCGCGTTCTTTCCCAGTATTTGCGTTGTAACACAAGCACATGCTCTGTACCGCTGTATAAAGAGCCACAATAGCTTCTGTTCTGCCTGCGCCCCTTTTAATATTCGTTAGCATGTTGTATTCCTGATGCATTTCGTTTGTTTCCTATAGTACCAGCATTACAGAACTTTTATTACTTTCGTAAACTAGAGCTGACGATTTCTTCCACAGCTCCTGTAACGTAATTGACTAAAAGTCACTAACAACGTACTGAACTGAAAGAAGAAAAAAATGCCTTGATAACAAAACAAAATAAATAAGACAGGGTTTATTGAAAATATAGTGCTTATTTGCGGTAAGAATTAATGTCGGATTAATTTCTTATCCCAATTTGAAGAAAATCGTAAACAATATTTTTAGGGATACTAATGCACTATTACAATAAATGTAAAGCAATGGAAGAATCGTGATATTGATTCTGTTGTGTCTAATAACTTTCCTAATGTTTAGAACGTTCGCACTGCGCTGTGAAAATCGTAATGATGAAATGTGGAATGCGCACATATCCTTCTCTTCAATTTCTTCATGATCGTAACATTCAGAGTTATAAACGGTCTCGAAGAATGACCAAATAATTTCAGGGATACACGCGATCACTCCACACCAGAACAAATATCACGATAGATCGTTCTATTATTTTACGGAACAGTATCTAAGCAGAGTAACTGTAGATTGTGGGTTTATAAAGCGGAAATCATTGTCTGTTATTTCCAACAGCTCGGAACAGCTGGAGTCTTGATTCTTTTAACTATGCTACAGGAAATCATTACAACAGTTCCAATATTTTTCAGGATAAAATCAGTCTACAAATTATTTAGCATTATATGCTAATTGTGACACAGAAACGATTGTATATATCTGCTCATCTCGGAGATTTTGTGTTTGGCGTGGCTGAAAGATTAAATGTTTCATGTGAAAAAATCCGTCAGCTTGTAATGCACCAGTTTCATGAACAAAAGTTATTAATCACTTTTATACGTGAATTAGTGTGTCTATACTATGTTTCCTTTGATTATAATAATTAAATTCGGTACCAGTTGAATTAGTATCGTTCACCGATAAATACAAATCGACTCTTCAATTTTTCATCAAAATATTATGATTATGCATGGATAGTCCAGGATATTTTTTTTTTTTTAACAGCGAGGTCTTTAGAGACGGGGGCAAGGGGATGGGGGCAAGGAATGGGAAGGAATTCGGCCATGGCCTTTTTAAGGAAGCATCCCGGCATTTGCCTGGAGTGATTGGGAAACCATGGTAAACCCAAATATGGATGCCCGGACGGGGATTCGAACCGCCGTCCTCCAGAATGCGAGGCCAGAACTCTATCCGTTACATCACCACGCTCGGTCCAGGATATAATTACCACCTATGAATTAAAATCACAAATATAATTTTATTGAATGATTCACAGAATTTAATTAATTATTTATTACTTCACTAAAACTGTAATCACACATCAACATGATAAAAGCAAACAGGGTAAATTAAAACTCGAAAAATCTAAGCAGAGCGTGAAATGTTAATTCTGTGGAGATTGGAAGTATTTTCTCACTATGACGTGAGTCACCAAAATCACTGTAAATCACTCGGCTTCCATGAACTGAGGCGATTGTTCCATGTCTACCGTGAGGTAGTTGCCGGCGTAGAGTCGTCGAGATGAAAGGGACTGTTCATCCCTGCATTAAGTCTTCTGCTCTCTCCTAACTGAAGTTAGGCACTCTCTCAGCTGAAGTCTGATGCTCTCTCGTCCTTCGAGGAAAACTTGCGTCGCGGATTCTGGCCAGTAGGTCGTTCTGCCACAGCTCGGCCTCATGCTTTGCCATGAAAAAGTATACATATTGAGAATTAATGGAAATCCAAAGATAGTTCTCCGGTATTGGCCAGCATCGTCCCTCGATTTCCAGTCGATGCTCAAAAACTCCCCATTGCATCATTCATTTTTCCCTCCGGCACAATTCTATAAGAGACCGCGCGTTGTTACGACTTCGATGACTCCTCGCAGTGTTCGTTCTAACACTGAGAAATCTCAGACGGATATTTTCAACTCCCGCGGGGGATAACTCCACGTCTTTCTTTAACATTTTATCCTAGCAATAACATTATTTGTGTCAGCCATATTATTGAAACACGTGTCTTTTAACCGTTCACGCACTTTTCATCGGATAATGCTGTCCCCTACACAGTCCGCTGTCTATCCGTTGGTGGCTCGAATTTGCAAATGAATGACAGCTTTCTGTCTTAGCGCGTCTCGGCACCCTTCAACCATCATTCGTCTACAGGTATGTAGCATTCCCAGTTGCGGCTAATTGGCGATTCAGCTATTTGGTGTTATAGTCTAAAGTCTTTCATTGCACGGTACTTACTTGTTTGAATCATTGTGGGATACTCAGGAAAAAGATGCACAGGGAGAAAATGCGAACTAGCTTTAGAGCTTGCTGCTGTAACTCTAGAACTGGACTTACAATACATCACTCAAGAGGTTATTGGGATACATTTGAGCGCTGTTAGATTTGTTGTTGTCTGTTCTAATAATTAGATAAGAAGAGTAATTTGGTGATAGCTGATTTAGTAACAGTTACGTAAACTGGAATTCCTTATTTTAAGTGATAATTCAACTGAAACTTTCGCTGTAACAGTGACATATCCCGCATTGTTGACAGTGATTAACAACATGTGTTTATCGAGACGACGCAGCTCTGCGGAGAGTTTCCAGCGGATAAGACAAGCAAGCAGTATGAGACACCAGATCGATTTGATGCGGTATTCAGACGCCACTGGTATTCAGATGCCGTGTGTGTACCAATTCCGTTCATACCGTGCCAGAAATACTGTGCTCCGTACATTCAAGAAGTGTCACAGAAACTTCTCAGAATTAACCCAGCTGTAAACGACTTGCATTTCATCACATACACATCAGTTCCTTATTTGTAATGGAACAGAATTATTTCTCGTTGCAAAAGTTCCCCGTAGGTTGCAGGTAGCTCTTCTAAAAGTAGTTTTACGCCCAGATTTCTAAAAAGGTAGATTCTCTGCTCAGATCAATCGCGAACAAATGTAGAGCGTGGGACTCTGGATCTCCAGTGGTCATAACAAAAACTATAATTAATGGTCTGATGTAGAATAGCAATATACCTAGGATTAACTATGAGTGATATCTATCAGCCTCTTTTCTTTAAAATAATAATAATAATAATAATAAACTGCTGTATACCTCCTCTAAAACACGTGTTGAAGCAGTTACGTACTTCAGTAAAATGTTTACTATCGAAATAGTTAGCCGTAATTTTCTGGCGCACCTAAATAATATGTGTAGCAGTACCTAATAGTAGTCTGTTCTGTACCTAAGTAAACATTGTTTGTTGTTTCGCTAGTAATTTTGATAATGAAGGACGTATTCATTCAACATTTGCAGTAGTTGCTCCGATTATTATCAAACCCACTTTTCTCACTGCCTCTCGACTGATGTGATACAAGTCTTCGTCTCTTCCTATATTCAGCTAAGCCTTCATCTCAACATAGCCAATACAATCTACTTATCCACCTCATATATTCTAATGTTAGTCTTCTTGTAAAACTTTATCCTTTACTTACAGATTAACCAACCATACTTAAAATGTCTTAAAATGTAACCCAAAATCCTGTCTCTTATTTCTGTGAGACTCTTTCCTGAAAGTCGCTTAAGTTAATATCCAACATTTTGGAATAATCACATACAGTTTTGACGTATTTTAAATTGAACAAATTATTTACTTACCTTCAGTTTATTATAGGCCAGTGGTTTTAAAAAATTTGAAAATATTGTGGAAATCGTTGTTGTTAAAATCAAGTTAATCTTACTATCTCTGCTTGAGAATCGTGAAACTGGTTAAATAAAGGAAGAAATTACTAATAATACGAAGGAGACAAACATTATATGCGTTTTAGATGTTTCAATGGAGAATGAATAAAAACATCAAGTTTGAATTACACATGATTAAGCTAGAATTCAATTTCCTATTTTTGCCATCGATAAAATTATTCCTCATCATGTAACTCTCCTGTAAGCTTTACAACACACTTGAAGCAATGTAAATTATAAACAAATAGGGAACTCACAAAACCCTGAGTATCACCACAGCACAACTTCATATGGAAAATAATGTTCCACCTTGAAGATGGTTCATGCAAACTTAACTCCCTTTCGGATCTTATTGTATTATTTTCAACCTCTCTATCTATACAATATCTACACGGTTAATACTGAAGTCACTTCCTCTCTTCTTGTAATTACAGGTTCATTAGCAAAAATGTACTGCCTGCATACTGAGTTTTAAGTGGTTCTCTGGTAAAGTGGTCATCTGATTACAAGCCTAACATTCAAAGAGGGAGAGGTGTAGCTGAAGAATTTTCAACATGGAGAGATATGTTGAGCTACAATCATACCACAATTTCAATTAAGTAAGATCTGTTATACAGGCCATGCAGTCCTTATTTACGGTTGTTTCCATAGCACTATGATGGACTCCGATTCTGAATAATCCATTATTTTAACTTATTTTAACTAGAAACGCCATTTTAATCTTACAAGATCGAAAGGAAAATAATTTAAGCTACGTAACTTCTCTGGGAGAAGTTATTGAGATTACTATAACCATAAATAAAATAAATCCAGCTATAGGCTTCCTTAACGGAGGTTTTAAATGTACTATCTATAGGTTTTATGACGTCTAAATTTATGCTGTTTTACTATATTTTCCATGTATTTCATTTACGTTTTCAGCTAAGGATACTGTTCTATATATCTTCTTATCTGCTAGGTATATTTGTTATTGCAGTTCTGGAGATCTAGGTGGATAACTTTTCCATTAGTGTGTAATATACATTTCCTGACTGGCGATTTTTTCTATGGTATCATTCAAACTGAAACTTTAGTTTAACATATAAACTCATATTTGTTCTCTCGCATAGTTCTATCATCAAGCTTTCACTGCATGGGTCTCATATTTTTAACTCCGATGATATGTCTCATTCATTCCTTTATCACTGCAGTTTACCGTTAAATTATAATTTGTGGAATTCCAGCTATTTTCTGATTAGTCTTTTTCAGTCGAGCGTGGTTAGTCGACAATCTCGAAGATGTAAATCAACATTGCAACGTTATTTTTCTTGTTTTTTTTAGGTTTGGGCTATATGGATCGAGGTTGATGGATTATGTTTTTCTGGTTTATTTTGTTTAGCTAATTCTAAATTATTAATTAATAAGGTAATATTAAATTTTATACCTTCTATATGTTGATGATGATTTTTACTAAGCTCTTCTAATACGGCGTTTCCTCCATCTTTGAACTTGCTTGGTGAATTTTCTTTAATAAATAGAATTATTTCTTGAGTATTGTAATATTAGCAGGAAAAGATTGAGAGGAAACAAATGGAGGCGAATTCAGATAATGCCCTTCGAAGGCACCATCCAAGCACTCGCCTCGAGTGATTTCTGGAAACCGTGGAAAACCGAAATCAGGTTGCCCGGACCGTGATTCGAACACACCGGACCCAAATTTACCGCTCACCCACCAAGCACGGAGCTAACAGTCTGGTGAAATCAATCACCGTTTATGCTATAAATATTTCATTAATAGAACAATAAGTTGGTCATTTGTATAAACACATGATTTGAAAGGTTGGAAACAAGTAGTTTTCTTACTTGTTATTTAGTGGTATTTCACTAGTAGTAAATATCACTTATGGCTTTATTAAGTATGAAGGTGATAGAAGAACACGTTGACGCTTTGTGGTAAATTAATCAAACCGATGAGTGAAATACGGTCATCTATATTTTATGACTATATTCCCTGCATACCCGTCACAAAAATACTTTGGTTTTACCCAATGCTACTCTCACACACACTGCGGTATTCGAAACTGTTGACTCAAAATTTCGAGTTCTTCTGACTAATTAGCAAAAGCCCGAAAATTTCTTTCATCTCCATCATTCAAGCAATCTAATGTCGGAGTGATAGCGGTATACGTTACAGTATTTTAACCAGAATAAAGTCGTTTCAATCGTTTATTTAATGTTAAGAACACTAAATCTGGAAAAATATAATATTAGTAGTGAATGAAATTGTTTCTTTTTTACTTTTAATTGCCTTACAGACCGTTATGTGAATGGACCTGACGCAAAATGACGTCGATATTGTAGAAACTGTTTCTTTACACCTATCGACTTGGTGGGGTGGAACGGATACAAGGATCGGAAACAGTTTCGAGTGCTTTAGAGCTACTCCGCTTCGGGTAGCTATGAAAATTCATTGACCTGGACCCGGATTGGAAGGACAGCGGTTGCCAACACTTTTCACTACAGCTTCCATTAAATTCACGTTATAGAAATCTCATCACATAGCTACCCATAAGATCTGTGTTCTAAATTAGTCTTCCATTTAATTATGACAAGGCAACTAGGGACGATGATTGGTCGACAGCAGTGACGTAGTGAACAACACAATCATTATTACTAACGAGCAATGACTTTAAGGAATATTGATTTTAGGAATGCGTTTATGAGGTAAGAATATGAAAACTACAGCAATTAAGGAATAAGATAACGGCAAACAGGAAGAAAGTAAATAACTGAGATATTTTTCTTAAAAATATCCTAGAATATTGAAAATTTATGTATGCAAACGATTAAGCTGCTAATATTATACAGAAAGAAAATCAAAATTTTAATATATTACATATTTATCATCAATTTATACATTAGGTTTAGTGGACTGTTATGATAGCCGTCTTCCTGCGCTTCCAGATATTCTCTGCATTATCTTCATTGCTGCTGACATTTTCATGATAACTTTTCTGATTTTTTTATTTTTTAGGATTGTCAGTATTCATTGCCATATATCAAAGAAGGTAGGTATCATTCAATTTATTGTACATGATGTTGGAGAAAGTTGTGTAATGCCTACTCATTGCGTACCAACCCGCTAGTAAAAAACACCTGAAATAGTTGTGGCAATACGTCACAAAATTAGATGTGAAAGAAAAATTCTATGTTGCGGGAAGTACTAAATTTGGTTTGAGGTAAAATAATTACACCAGTAAAATTAAATCAATTACTATTATTATTCATGAATTAGTGAAATAATTGATATTAACACGTAGAAATATCGCTATTCCTATTTTTGAGATGTTCCAGAACATTTAATACCCTTATCCGCAACATTTACTTACGTTGTGTAATAAACGAGTGAAATACCGTATCTACTTGTACTGATCAACTGCAGTTTCAGTGTTTTCACATAATTTTCTAAACGCACTACAAGACGGGAAATTGTTTGGAATAACTAAAAAAAAATTTTTTTTGGGACATCTATTGTTTTTGCAATTAAACTCAAGGATCTCATGATATTTTCTTTAGTCCTTTGGTGCAGATAATTTACGACAGTCACTGGCGGTATTGTTTTGAGTAAAACAATTAGTCGTAATAATGTAATAATTTGAGTTTTATTTTCTGATGGCATATCGCAGATTCAAACTCTACCAAATATTACATTGTTAAGATATTGCAGTAGTATTCCTTACGAAATTCCGCACTCTGATAGTATGCCTGACATTCAACCAGCAAGTTTCTACTGCAAGCTGTGTAGTTAAATCTGAACAAGCCTATCTAAAACACTGAACAATATTATTGCCGAAAAAAGAAAATATCTGTGTCCTAATTCGCATGGCTATAGCGTTAAACAACTTTTATGAAAATAAGAGCTACATTATCACGGAAAACGAATGAGCCTTCAGAATGAAATATTCGGATCGTTCTGGTAAACGTGTTTTGTTCGTATGGTGAATAAGCGTAATGAATTTAGCAACTTCGAATTAAAAATATAGGTATTATGTGCACCAATGGGAAGCAGTTTCACTGAGTAAAGTAGGAAAAACAAAACATAAAACAGACTACCTGCTACTCATTGTCTAAAATCGTTGAATCAAATTTACGATAAAGCCGTGCATTTAACGAGTTATCGGGGTGGAAAATATTTCACACTATATAGGTTTAAATGAGATAAACGCTTGCGGTAAATATACGATTTTGTGATTCAGTGCCGTCATATGCGAATAATGCTGGTGCTGGTAGAATCATTAAAGAGAGAAGTTGAAATATTCATTGTGTATGCTTAAATTTGCTCCGAAATTCATAAATGCTGTTTACACGGATATACTGACAGTTGAAACCGCTATATATATATTTCTTACTTCTGATATACTTATCAATATACGAGTTACACAGAGAGTACACCTTATTAATTTAGGACTGAGAAAGTTAGATTTATTCATTTATTTAGCGTTTGATGCTACACGACATTTATAAAACTCAGCTACAATTATACTGTAATTATGGATCAAATTTATACACATATATATACATATTTAAGTGGACAAGACTCATAGCTGGCAGGTGATGAGGTCACTACAACATCGCCGTTCATAACCACTATAACATGACATCGAGGTGCTCCAACCAGGCCACCACCTGCAGCGTAGCCAAATTTAAATTTTATAGACTTCCAGGAAAAGCACGCAGAGGGTAATCCTGGACAATTTGCGACACAGTTTGTGGTACCTGAAAGCAGTCGCAGTACGGAGAATCTGCCCAGCCCCAGGGGTGGAGAGTTGAAACAGTTCTTCTCGTACCACATCTAATACGATTTAATTTATACCAAGCAGATCGCGGTAAGTCGAATCCTTGTAGTTTGTTTTTAGCAAGGCTCTTATTCTTAATGTATTCGAATCAGCTCCCCATGAAATTTTTGCCAGCCGCTGAAGTAGATTGTTCCGACTATTAAGCATGGCAGCTGTATTCTGAAAGTGCGTTTTGTAACTGAGGGACCTGCATAATGTGACACCCAGGCATTTGGTTACTATTACACTTCATCATCTGATCTCTGAATTCTATGTTTTGCTGGTAGTTCATTTGTTAGAAAGTTAGATGACAAGAATATACAATTGTCTGTTGACTGTACACGTTGCAGATTGTTTTCTTGTGAGGTTTTATATATATATATATATATATACGTCGTTTATATACCAATTTTTCTGACCATTTACTGAAGTATTCGTCAGAAATTTTTTTAGTATAAGACTAAGAAATGTTACCTGTTGCTCACGTGCAATATAATATAAAGTTTGCATTTCAGATTACCAGCTTACTATTTCAAAGTACGTTGATGATCCCAAACTACTTATTGTAATGTGTAGGAAGCTAACATTCAGATTTCGCTCTTCGCTATCAGCGTGCTTTTTCCCTCCTGTTGCGCCCTTAATCGATTTAGAATTCTTTTTGCTTCAAGTCCCTCTGTGTATGCATATCTATTTTTGGTGGGGGTATTTTTAAAGAATAAATAACTTGCCAGAAAACGCTGTTCATTTTCTAGACTTGATTAGTTTATATTATCCATGTACTCTCAAAGAGTCTAGTGAAATATTAGTATTTTATATTTCTCATTCACTGACTGTCTTCAGAAGTGAGCAGTTTACATCAGATAGGATAATACGCTAAGCAACAGCTGTAGGATTCACACCTGCCTGCTTAAATAAAGTTATGGTGCCCTCACGTTGGTTGATGTTACGATAAAGATTCGACTCATACTTAGCATATGATTTTAATGGTGTTTATTATACAGAATTTCGTTTATTTTGCTTCTTTTATTTAGAGATCTATCATAGTACTAAACATTTTTTTGTTTTTATATAATTTTTTTTATTTTTTTGCTTTACAGAATAAAGCTGATTTGAAGTGTGTAAGGTTAGTAGTACTGTTATGTAATGCACAAATGAAATATTATAGTAATATAAACTCTATAAATCAAGTTGTTAATACTCTTTTAACATTTTTTTTAGTATCACTAATTCTGACACATTTAGTAACAACAACATTCATCTTCCCCCAAAAATATGAGTCTCTTTTAAGAGTATATTCACTTCGTAGGTCATAATTATCGCAGAATATGATCTGAGAAAACTCTGAAATATATAAAACGTACTTACTATCATAACAACACCAATTATTATAATATTTCATAGGACTCGTATCCTTATCAAATTATAAGTGAGGATATGCATTCCAATCGAATGAACTTAACGAGCGCTAAGTTTTTAGGTTACATCGTATTAGAATTTATGACGGAATCTGCGTAAAACATTGTTGTTTCCTATCTATCTGTTCTTTCATATGTAGTTGTTATTTAGCACCCCTTAAATAGTGACTGTATTCCTACCAGTGATAGATTCAGTTGATGGAATGGAATTTTAGTTTATTAAAGCAGCAATAAAGCTCAGTATCAGTCACACGGAACAATGCCACTTTTTTTTTAACTTGCTTAAAATATGAAAGCAATGAATTTTAGTAATTATGCCAAAATTGCAACAGAAATTTCAATTGTAATCTACTTTAGGACACAATTTAAGTGACTCGTCTATTTTTGCGAGTCGATCTATTTATTATGTGAGAGATTTTACTGAAAACTATAATTCTAATAAGAGTGCCTGTTGGGCGAGCTGTAAGCTCAGGCATTCGGGAGAACGCTGGTTCAACTCCTCGTCCGGTCAACCAGATTACGATTTTCCGTGGTTTCACGAAATCACGATAATACTGGTATGGTTACTTCAAAAGGCGATTGCCCAATTCTTTCACAATCCATTTTGCCCATACACTGTTAGCTCTGACTACCACAACGTCAAAGAGATAAAAATGCATCTCTAAAGATTTTAGGGATCTCCTGGAGTAAATTAATACCGCTTAGAAATGGGTGTAGTACATACATTTGCCCTTCTATATAAAGCGAAGAGGTATTTTTATCTTTCTTTGTTATATCTTTATTTTTGTGGTAAATAACGTAACAAGTGAAAATTGAAGAAATGGAGTGGTATTAAGAGATCCCATTTTTTAAGAAATGTATAAACAATTGAAGCATACACTTTTTTGGCTTATGACGTTATGAATCATCGACTATGAGGTCATTAGAGAGAGAATTCTGTCAAGGCCTTTTTAAGGAACCATCCCAGTATTTGTATGAAGCGATCTCGGGAAACGATGGTGGGATGGAGATTCGAACACGTCTCCTACCGAATGCGAGGCCGAAATTACAATAAACTTAGGAGTACATTCTTTAATACCTGAAGATTGTGCTTTCCATTTTCTGGGATTGTGTGTGACTCATACTTGTGGGCCGTCTGCCATAGGATCAAAAACTGTTACGTATCGCTGTAATATGTAAATGGGGTCGCTTGAGGATTTGCTTATAACTACGGCGTGATGTAAAATAATGTATTATTTTGTCATATACGGAAATTGTCACTTTCACAGTAACTGGCAAATAAATGATTTTTTTAAAAAAACTATTCTGTAAAACTCTTCAGATTTTTAGAAGAAAATTGCTTAGTTATTGTAAGCAAAATTAAGCTACCTGTTAACGACCATCCTCCTACTCTAGTCTAAATAAAATGTTTTAAAGAAACTAAAAATACACGCTTTGGTAGCTATGAGAACTAAAAAGTTAAAAATAATCATTAAACATTCAACAGCAATAGGATGTCAAAAGATTTAGTATAACTTTTTTTTTTTAGTAAGCTTAAAATAAGAATAAAGCCATTGACCAAAAAAAAAAATTAATGTGTGACAATGAACTAAAATTATTTTATTCATCTTCGCGTAACCAAGCCATTTCATCTTATGCGTCAACATCCATATTAGCTTGGAGCAATCAATTTCTTCTATTTGGAAACGATTTAATGACTTTACGCGACTGATAGTTACACGAGTCTATCCGAAAGCAAAGACATTCATTGATCGAAATCTAATTAGACTTCGTTTGGCATAGGAAGCTGTTTTGAATATCATGTTTCCATTTAGTGGAGAGCTTCTAAAGAACGTGCTAAGGTGATGCCTGTGTGTTTACAACTTGCATGAAGCTACTGTTCACATGATGTGCATAGCATACAAGCGACTACTTGCTGCGATGGGATTTGTTTTTTTATTGCCAAAATAATAAGAATAACAGAACATAGTTATGAAATTATATTAGTGTCACCGGTTCTTAACACGTTTGCAAAATTTCAAATAATTCTACACGTGGGTGGAAATTGAATTAAAAAATACAATGGAATTGAGAACCTCCTCATTTTACGAAGTCGGTTTAAAATTCCATTACGTTTATATATACATAGAGCACCAAAAATTTTTTAAATATGCTTAAATATTTAAATTACTTCGTAGCTAGAACAAAACAATTCGCACTTAAGACCAGACTCGCTCTAACAATAACGTATGAGGGGAAACATAACTTTTATTTTCTATTATCTTTGAAAGAAGAAAAGGATTTCGCTTTTTAAAAAACATCTTTTTAATCACTCTATTATACGTATAAAAGTGGTTTAAAGTCAACAATTGTAAAATAGAACACATGAATCAATCAGAAACACACACAACTCGAACGAGAAGCTTGCACGCTAGCCGCAAAGCTGCCAGGGCAGGCGGTACATTGTTAGAAATTCAGTTCCCTGGCACTTGCTTTTCCCGTAGTCCAAATGGGGAGAAACTGAGTCTAATTCACTTCCCTGGTACTTTTCACGTTCTCTTCCTCTTGTTGGGGGTAGGAGAAGCGAAACCTGCCTCTTGACTGAACGCTGGTTCCGGAATTCTCTAAGTTCCTCCTTGAGTTAGCAGCGTACTGGAATTCCTCACAGAGTAACTCGCTATCCGTTCTTCTCTTGATAAATTTTACAACAGCGTTATATTGTTCTTGTTGCACAGACGGTGTACACAATTATAGGTTCCTTCGTGGAATAAACTCCTCCTGCAAGCAGAAGGCTGAAGAGAACTTTTCAGACGATCGTGGCTGAATCTAACTTTCAGCACTCTTCTGCATGATCATATGTACTCGAATTTCAGCAACGGTAAATCTTACAATTAATATTATATTCTTTCAAAAGCACTTATGCAATTCTATTATATGATTAATTATTTTTCAGCTTCATATCATATTTTAGGCTCATCATTTTTCTGATATAGAACTTCAAATCACATCCATCATCATATCGATCCCACAGTTCTTGGTTATACAATTATGATTTATTTCCTTTTTATTATTATTAGAATTAGTTGTCGGTATCAGTGAAATACAAGACTGTTCTCAGTACAGAATATTTGCGTTAAATTAAGTTTTTTCTGGTTTGATTAAATAGAACTATCTCATTATACAATTAAAATGTATATATGTTACACACGTTTGACTTCACACGCACTGAAAACTGATTGATCTAACCGCGAATTGTGTGAACGTATATTAAAATTTTCAGTATGATCTTATAACCTAGGAGAACAGCTGAATAACACATTTCGTAAAAGTAGGATCGTTATGATACAAGTTAACCTCTGCAGCGGAATTTATAATTACTTGCTATTGATTGACAAGAGATAGCAGTTTTTGTAGGGACAAATCGAGATAACGTTCTACTCACTATTCACTTCTACTATAGCCAATAGCCACTGCGGATTGGAGTTAAATATTCCACATTTTTTGGGAGTTTCGAAAAAAAATTGTAAGTTATCAAAAACACACAGCCATTAAACCCATAATACTCTAAAGCTGTAAATAATTTATATATATATATATATATATATATATATATATATATATATAGAAAAACAGGATTGTTCGTGTAACATTGCACACTGGAAGGATTTTTCACAGTCTGTCATATTTCAACTGTAATGTTACGTAAGTTAATGATAGGTTTGATCTGTGATAAACCGATATTTGCTTTTTTATAGTCAACCCAATTTTTTTGCTAACTTCTTTGCATATTGTTACTACAATAATAACTAGCAGATATTTATATTTTTAATATGTTGAAATTTCCACCGGAGCGTGTGCTCCATTGCAATTAAATTAATTAAAATATTAAATTAAATTAAACTATATCAGAATTATTGTGTGAAAACGGAATAGCAATTCTTAGATTTCATTCGTTTGCCACAGGTTTATTCATTTTCTATCACAGCTAAACATTTAGCACTTAGGAATTATGCATCGAAATAATGTGTTGTATGGTATAAGTAGTTTCCTCATACAATTTGTTTCTCCTCGCAAGCTGTGAGAAATTTTTATACGTTATTATTTTTAGTGCTTTAGTATACGTTAAGTGCTGGACAATTTGCATCCAACATCTTAAAACAAACTTCATTTCAACTATATCCAAATTTCAGTTTTTTTTTTTTTTTACGCCAAAAGTGGAAAATATTGCATATTTCCTTTTTCATAAACTTATTCAACGTTAAACAAAATTTTCCTAGCCACTTTTAAAACATTTAAAAATTTCCGAAACTTAAAACTGCAGTCAAAAATTCACTATTAATGATAAAACATTTTGGTGACGTTTAAGATCAGATCCCAAAACAGTGTAGTGGGCTTTACAAGAAAGATTATTATGTGTGAAACTTTACTTTTATCAATGGGACATTGTGACTAACCATAGGAAAATACATCTGGAATATGAAGTCTGTAAAGCTCGCATCCTAAACCATAAATATCTGTGCGTTCCATAATCATGAAACATCAGAGTTTATTAGAAGTTGGTTCTCATCTTTCTCGACAAAAAAATATAGGTGTATTAGAAGAATTTGTATATTTGTTTATTAGTTCAATGTGCAGAATAATTGCTAATTCATGTTGGCAATTTTGCAGATATATCTCGCAGAACTATGAGACACCAATTCCTCATAATGCAACATTACAAACGTAATACTTTATCATTACATGGAAAAAATTTTAGTGGCCAGCATGCTGTTATAAAAAGGGTGGTTTTATAAAGTGTTGTGTTTTTCCTGTTTTCTCCGTGTTGCTTTGTACAATTATCTGATGGAAAAAATATAATTATTGATGAAAGAACAAGAGACGCGAACGTAAAATTCCTTTCCTTTTTTATTTTTAAAGTTGTTTTCCGAATAGAGACTTAAAGCTTGTATGCGCAGGGTATCACTGTCTCTACATTCATCCCCTACAGTTCATAGTATTGTGGGCGGGATACTCTTTGCACCAAAATTATTAAATGCTATGTGCATTCCATCACTTTAACGGAACCATGAAAGAAGGAATTCAAATATGAATCACAAGGACATCTTCTTGTTTCATCTTCTGACTACTGCGACCGGATACAAGCTTGGCGGGCGATGTATTTCACAGCATTCATAAATGAAAGGGGATGTTTTCTCGTTCGGCAATAAATTCAAACAGCAACCACGTCGTCTGTATGCCAGACAACCCCAGCCCGATTTATGTTTATATTTTGTAAGGTTGTGAGCAGTGGTCTCAACACGAGTGGATGGTCTGGTGCCTCTGTTGGTTAAATGGCGTAACTGTGGTGTGGAAGGCCCTGCTTGAATATCTGGTCTCGGCTAGAAACTTTACTGAGCTGAGCTTCTTGCAAAACTTTGCTTTGTTAATGAGAAGAAGCTAGCACGCTCCGTGGTTAGGATTTCACGATAAACTATATATGCCCTATAATGATTACCAGGCCAGATACAAGATCTTTGAACCCAGCCAAAAAGAGAGACTGTTCTCGACACTGACAAGCAATCCTTTACGATACGGATCCCAAACAGCACCACAGTATTATATATGGGAACGAAGATAGTTGAAACTAAAGCTGCCCAATCCCGGACCTGCGGACCACAAAGCGGCCCGCCAATAGCAGCGGTCTATAACATACTAACTCAAAAACCTCTTCGAAGATATCACTGACTTTTTTTTTTACTTTTTGATTATTAGTAAACTGTTACTTATATCTTTGTTTTGTTTAAATATCTATTGTAAATATGGGCCATCCATTATTAAGTCACACTAAATTAATGATTTTTGGAGACCCTCCCCCTCCTTGTCACAGGTGGTCATATTTGTGTGACTCCCTCCCCTGGTGTGACGTCACATATTTTGTAATTTTAAATTTAGAAATTATTAAATTAAAACAGCGCTTCCAAATTTATTTATATATTTCTATTTAAAATATTTTTTTATAAAATCGATAATAAATCAAACATTTTACAAAACTGAAAAAACATAACAAATCAAATTAATGAAACCAAATTTAATTTTCTTGTGTCCATGTACTTTGAACCCATTCCGTTATATTATATTCCTGTTAGGAACATTCGGTGTGTTATCATCTTCATCCAACCATATAACTATTTCATCTTTTATCAAACAAACAACATCCCCGTCACGTCTAGTTCAATTTCTTTGAGGACTTATCTTCGTGATGTGTAAAATCTCTTATCGCCTCTTATGTGATTGGTTGTGTTTGTTAGTGGCTTTGTATGATGAAAGGTTTAAACCACAGATCGTTTAAATTAGTATGCGGAAGTCATATTTGGTCAGAGTCTCAAAACCGGTATTGGACTTTCGACGTATGTCAAAGGCAGCCGACGTGCAACACCATAGGTACAGCGAACGGGAACTGGTATGACCGCTGCGAACCAAAAAATGATAAAGATTATGTATGTGACCTCACAAAGATCATGATTCTTTCCCCCTTCCTCCTTGTCATATGATGTCAAACTCCGTTCCCCTTAACGTATGACGTAATTTGTGGATGGCCCCCTTTAGGCGAGTATTAGCTGGCCCGCAGGTAACATTGAATAGAAATAGTGGCTCATCTCAAAAATTGGTTGGGCAGCTTTTTCCTCTTTATATTCGTTACAGCTCTTCAACCACTTCAACCGATGTCTAGAACCAGGTTTACTTATGATCCACACACAAACATGTCAGGGAATAACCTTACTAACAATTGAACAGTTCATTTAATACTCCTAAACAAACAATTTCTTTTTGTTTGTTATTCGCACAGTCTTTCTCTTTATGCAATTCGGATTGAGATGCCATTTATTGCATGTAACGTACAAATTCCTGCAGTAGATTTTAAACTATTTATTGTGACAGACGAGATTGGTTTGTTAGCAATGGTAGTTTTTGAATAACTAAAAAATGAATAATTGATTTGATTACGAAAATACGAAAACATAATTTTTCATTGATTATGAATAGTTTATATAATACTGAAAACAAATTAGACGTCATACATGAGCAAGAGATGATTTTAGCTCGGTCCCTTACAGATGGGGACTGCTCAGTGCATAAATGTGAGAGATTAGAGTCAGTTCATAACCAAGAAACTTATGGAACGAAGTAAAATTGCGGCTGGATGTGGCACGTTGGATGAACTGAGCTCATCTATTACAGGGTCGTATCTTGATCTTACGCAGACGTGTAAAATAAAGGCTGACAGTGGTGGAGGACGTGCCGTGTGTCCATTGCTTCATTGCGACGATTGCCACTTAGCTGCCCGCAGTTTCCTGTCGAAGCGTGTCTCATGATTTACACTTCAGCCAGCGATTCTGATCTCTACTTCCGTCCTGGCACCCCGATGGATGTGTCCCTCTAGCTCTCCATCTCTTGTCACATTTTTGGCGACAATATACATTACTGATCCCACGCCAGCAACTGCCGGAATCCCAGTAGTAGTCCAACCGGTATCTTTGTAGCTCGGAAACTAATGTGACTTTGAATGGGTATGCAAGTGTACACTACACAACATATCTAAAAGCTTGTTGATCTTAAGAATCATTGTGTCCAACGCGAGTGCTCAGTCTCCAAATATCTCGCCGCAGACGTTTCGGCCAACACTATAATGCAAAGCGCGCAGATTGAATGATGGAAATTCAGTTCGACATGGGATCCCAGTAGCGTCTTCAGTTCCAAATATTAGAAATGTTGGCCCACAAATTTAACAATACATACTTCTGTCTAGATAATTTCTCTGTACATTGAGAGGAGTGACTCCTTTAATTTATCACGGAACAGGAAGGCGACGCGTGACACTCGATGCTTTTCGAGTTACACACAGCGTACCATTACACGTACCACGTTGAATTAACTTCGAGATAATGATGAAATTGTAAACGATCAGCAGAAGTTTTTACTTCCTCATAGCGTTACTGAATCATCAACTAATGTGTGTGTGTATGTGTGTGTGTGTGTGGTGTGCGGGGAGGGGGAGGTGCTATCGAATGTTTCCATCTGGCTATAAACCCTGCCAGCTCCGTGATTACATATTGTATTTTTTCGTTTTTTAATTTATTTATTTAAATGGTTTTCGGCCTTATCAGCCACACAGCCTAGTTCTTTGCGTTTTATGACAATTCACATTTCATTACTTTACAGTTCTATTTACATAGTTTAAAAATTTACATTTCATTTCGTTTGCAGTTTTAAATATACATGATTTACAGTTCTATACACAACATTTTACATTTTATGACCTTTTACATTTCAATTTCTTTACAGTTCTATATCTACCTGTTTACTTCTACTGTTTCGTTTGTGTGCAGTGTAGTTTTAATGCTGAAGTTGGAGACTACCCACAATCCACTTATCTGACGACAGAAAACTACGCACTTACAAAGATTCGAAATGTCGGACATTGAATAAGCTAACAGTCAGCCAGAGTGCTATGTTACCTTCCGAAAAGTGTGATAATTATACCAAATGCGTAACGTAACATAACATGAAATCAGTATGCTAAGATAAATTGCAGCAGCAGCTGTAACAAACAGACGAAGATTGATGTAATTAGATAACATCAGTAGGCAAGTACGGTATTCTACCCTGGAGCACGTCCGAAGATTTCTACAGGTGCCATACTGGACCAAATACTGAGGTCAGTTACGTTCCACCGTGTCTTTAAGTGTTGTATATGTTTAAGTATAGTGAGTTTCAAACTGCTATTTCGAAAGATAGTTTAGGATACAATGTTTAACGTCCAAAGTATCATATGTCCTCTTTTATACCACCACACAATTTGGTAAGCAATCAACCTGTGATGCGTGGTGCACCAACTCATCTCCTACGGTGCTATAGAAGTTGCGATTGGTTTTGAACCAGTTAACCCTGTAGCATGCGCCGGACATCATTACAATGTTACAGAAATCTGAGCACAATGGATAGTAAATAGAATACTGACGTGGAATCAATATGTTGATGGAATTCATAAAGGAAAATAATGGGCAATAAATGAAGAAGAGAAGCAAATTCTGGAGGACTGGAGTAAAGAATAAATTGAAAAATATAAGTAGGTGCCCCGAGCGAAAATTTTGTGGATGGTATATGGCGAATAGCGAGGTTGTTGGATTCTAGTTGAATGAAAGAAGAACTGGCTCATTTGAAGCAATTGTTTATTTGTCAACTGAAGCAGGTAGGTAGCAAAACAGTTACAAGGTCTTACAGACAAGTAGAAATAATGAAATGTATCCTAACAGAATCAAAAATATCCGAAAAACTCCTTAATCTAGAAAAAAAACCACAGTTTATGGATACCTCTGTGATTTGTGGTGTTGTTATCTAGAAGTAATGCGAACACTCCTTATCGACGCTATCGAAGCCTGGCAGCTTGACTCTGACCTACTGCATACCCTAGACCCTACTGCATACCCTAGACCTTGAGTGTTAATAATTTTGTCGTTTACCGATTGAATTTCGAAAACTTCCTTTCTCAATTAACAATGTTGCCCAAGCCAAAAATTTAATTTTTAAAATGATATCTCATTTATCTTTTTTGATTAAGTATGAAGGGCGAAAGATGGTTCGTCACAAAAATAACCTTTTAGAAATAATATATATTACTAGCTGATACCCGTGACTCCGTACCCGTGGCTTAAGAATTTCGTTTCGAGAATTTAATATAGGAAGCTGTTGGTAAACGTAGGATTGGTCCCAAACAACACCGAGTCGGCATAATATGACAGGAAAGCCACCACTGTATCATTCTAACGTCGAACCTGTCTCATTAAGAGAATCAATTTCCAATATATTTCAAAACAGAAAAACAAACGAAGGTGCGGGGAGGAGGGGTTGTTAACTAAGGGCAGCTTTATTTAAGCTTGGTCTTTCCTTCTTACTTCAGCATGAGCATCGAATTCTTGGGTTTTAATAACTTTAGCTACTCGTGATCTGCTACAGCTATACTTTAGGCCAGTTTACGCCCGCAAGGCAGGTCAAAAAAAGAAGGCAAAATAAACTGGTTCCAGAAACATTTGAACAGGCACAAAGTAACAGTACAGAGAAACTCAACATCTGTACTAAATAATACGTTTTGTCTCTGAATGAAATTTATTAACAAATCATACACTAACATAATGCGCGAGAAGCACAGCTTGAGCAACCGATGTAACATTACACATTAACACACACATCCATCTGTCTGTCACCATTCGATAAGTTCTTAAAATTTCGTGGATACAACTTTTATTCGTACAGAACAAATGTCCTGTGCTCTTCTTAGAGATTCCATCAATATCCGTATAGCCATTTAGTCGTCAAAACGTAACAAAAAGACAGAGACTAACTTCCGCATTTATAGTATTATTAGTGCAGATCACACACACACACATTTACTGCGAGAGTAACAACCCCTGAGGGATCAATATAACGTAAAAAAGTGTATACCTACAGCATTGCAAGACCACCTACAATTTGCCTCGCATTGCACCCTTAAATTTGTGATATCTAGAGTTTAACATTCAATCCGAACAACCGGCAGTCGAGGCGTGACTCTTACGATTTTTAAAAATTTTTGCCACCACGGAGGTTTGAACTGGAGACCACGATACAAGCAAGTGCTTTAACCACTGAGCTACCCGAGTGGTACTTGGAAAGGTAGTAGAGAGACCCACAAATCCTACGCGTCTGTCTATCGCCGTTCAGTAATTTTTCGTCATTATAAGACAACATGTGTTATTTATACAGAAAAGTTTTCAACCAAATGTAGACAGTATTTGTCTCCTTGTTTGAAAGGATAAATGTGCAAAGTTTCATCGATATCTGATGAAAACTGTGGATTTGTATGCAGAACAAACAAACAAACAAACATACAAACATTCATCTTTATATATATAGATTTTCGCTGAATAAGCAGAGTTTATGTGCAAAAAGAAGGTGAAGCGTCAGCTGGTGTTAAGCGTTTATTAAATTCGTAAATATTTTTATGTTGTGTTCAAATCAAATTTGTCGAGCAGACGCGACGGCACGATTGGTAGAACTTGTGTGTCAGCTGGTGATGGCAGGTGGTGGGTCCGGGCACAGAGTTGTCGTGGCTGGCCCCGGCGCCCGGGCTAAGTGCGGCTAATGGCCGAACCCATCAGGCGCGGCCGACCGTATTTCAGGTCCGCCGAACTGGTGGCTCCCACACCACCAGCCGGACCGACGCAACTTGGAATTTCCCAGCGGCGCGCGGCAGCATCCCCGGAGCTCGTAAAACGCCCTTCTTAACTGTCGCTGCGCGGGTAAGGAAACTGCCAGCGATTCAGACAAGAGCACAGCTGTTTGTAAATAACTGGCTACTATAAAGTAAAATATGTGCGACTCTGCGCCAACCAAGAACAACAGGTTCCACGAGCCACAATGTTTATTCCCTTGTTTGCCCAGTCTGTTTAGGAAGCAAAGGGAGAAAATGGGTTTACACGGAAATTGCCACCGGACCCGTGCATCCATCGCAATTAAATTAAATTTATTTATTCATTATTTATTAAAATGAAGACAACAGTCTGCTTCTTGCTGGTTAAAGAAGTTTGTTAAACTATTGAAATATATTTAACCAAAAATTCAATGCAAGAGATTAAACTTTCTGCGTTTTTTTTAAAATAACATTGGAAATTATTGTATCGTATACCTGATACAACCCTTATTTTGGAAGCTATAAAATCATATATATTTTTTGTTAACGGTATTTTTTTGTGACCAGCCATCCTTATCCCTTCACGCTTAACCAAACTCGATAAATGGGGTATCGTTGTTGTTGTTGTTGTTTTTGTGGCTGTAGGGCGCGTCGACAGCGAGGTCATTAGCGCCCTAACAATGACCAGCTAATACTTTAGCAAATGGGGTATCATTTTAAAGATTAAATTCTCCTCTTTGGTAACATCATTAATTAAGAAAGGAATTTTTCGAAATTCAACACGTAAATGGCAAAATTATGAACAAGCAAAGTGAGGGGTATGACGTAGCTCAAAGCCAATCTGCTAGGCTTCTCTGGCGTCTATAAGGAGTGATCACATTGCGCTAGATAACAGCACAGCATATCACAGAGATATTGATAAACAGTGTGTGCAAGGAGCTTTTGGGATATTTTTGTTTCTATTAGGGAAATATTTCGTCATTTCTAATTGTTTAATAAGACGTTCTAAGTTTTTTGATACATATTTCAGTAGATAAACAAACAAACCACCAACTTCGCTATTGATCGAATACCATTTGCAAAATTGTCGCTTAGGGTAACTAAGTAAGAAAAAATAAAATTCTATTGCATGGAAACTAAAATTACAATAGTCATTGTAGTAGCATCAAACATTGATATGGTGTTCAACTTCCTGATCCGGTTTGTTTGGAGTACAGAGTTTCATTGACGCGTATTAAGTCCGGGCAGCGTGCTGATCACTGTACTCTGTGATGTTCTCATGTTGCAGGCAAGACTTGTATGGACGAGCATTATCATCCATCAAATGGAACGCAGCTCCATGTGTACCACGAAAAAGCCAGCATATACTGTTGCAGGATGACATCTCTATAAACAGCAGCCGTCACAGTACCTCCATGAAAAACGTGCAGTGGGCTACGTGCTCCTAACATAATGCCACCCCAGACGAAAACACTAGCGCTGCCTTGTCGGTCCCTGTCTACAATACTGTTAGTATTATGGGTGCTCTCCAGTCTCTATCCAGTGTATTTTCTGTGGTTGCAAATTCTCAGGCACTTAAGGAAAACCATAATCTTGACACTGTGTTGCAGCACATGATCTTGTCCGTACTCTTCCTCCCTCCTAGAATCTTGTCCACAGCCGTGAAATGACGCAATGGGCGACACGAAACTCCTGGCTGGCCACTAAGCTGCATTGATTCGACGACGCGTAAAGTCATCCAGATGTGTTTTATGTTCCATCATCCTGTTACCCTACGACTCCAATTCTGTGTTGTAAATGAAAACAACATGCAATCAGAACCACTACACCTAAGAACTCTGCCCACGTAGACTGTTGCCGGCATATTAAGAAGTCTCTTGCTGATCCGCCAGAGTTTTTATGATGTGTAGGTAGCTTCAGCTTAATCAACGCATTATAGCCATGACACATTCTCGTGTATCTCGAAGATTCCTTAATATAAGGACATGAGTGTATGTCAAACTACACGTGTTACAATTCAGTACTTCATCTTTAATACCCTATATGCAATTAATAATATCCATTAGCATTTTTATCTGATGACTGAGCAAGTTACACACCTCACTTAAACAGTACTAAAAGCCGGAGAGAACAGAATTACTGTACAAAGGCATGGAAAAAAGTCATTCATTGTGGAATGTTTTGGAAAGACGCATAATGTGTCTGCCAATAATATTTGTCGTGCAAAAGCACGGAGGAAGTGATATAATATTCTGAAAACGCCAATATGTTAGCCAACAATATTACAGTATTTCGTAGAACTGTTAACATCACTGAGAATACTGAAAATTGATACTAAAAATCTTACTGTGGAAACTGTACAAAAGTAATTTTTGAGATTAAAAAAATAATGTAACCACAATTTGAAATTACTGCTAGCAAATTCTGGTACTGTTCCTTCAAAATATCATGGCCGATTTCGATCCGCTCCTTCCATCTAGTCCTTTAACGCCTCTAATTATCAAGACGTCGAGGAGGCATGGAACCAAATATATATATATATATATTATTTTTCACTTTCAGCGGAAGTGGATACAACAGTTAAAGAATATTATTTCTGTTACTAGCAGCATATGAAATATCTTGAAACAAAAACCTCCATCCAGTCTGCTATACAACAGTTCTAGGCGGTAACGTAACAAACCAGAAAGAGATGTCGGCATCTAGGAACGCCTTTTTCTTGAAGAAGTGAGTGGCAGTTAAAAGACATAGTACTGGGTTGTCAACTGAAAAGGCTGCAGCAAACATAAACCACTGGGAAATGATCGATCTCACACGCTGTGAGTTATTGTGAAGTCTGTTTTACAAATTGGTTTGCACCAGCAATTTTACCAATTTCTGTTGACAATTGTTCTTGTGCTTTGTGTTACTATGTTACGTGATGTTATTATATTCAAAACTGATACATAATGCTCTCATTATTATAAAGTATAATCTTTATTACTGATAAACGCCGCACTAAGTGTCTGAAGAAACGTAAAAAATAAATTATTATTAACACAAAAAATCTAAATATATTTGCTTTAGGCAACTTTTATTGTTGTTATAACAAATAAAAATATTACTGGAAATAACATCATTAACGTGAAATTTAATTTTTGTATCACGTGGAACTGTGAAGCCTGCTTCAAATTAAATTCTCGTTGTGTGTGTGTGTGTGGTTTTTATTTTATTTTTTATTTTTTTGTGTTAAATGGAAAAAGTCTTTGTTTCATAGTTGTACGGGGGATACTTCGCGGAAAAGTTTAGTTAAAACAAACATTATCTATGGTTTCCAAGTGGAACCATCATTAAACTTTATTGGATAAACAGTTATTTTTGTTGCTAATGATGATAAGTTTAAAAAAAATCAAAAGTAGTGATTCAGTGAAAGTCTAAATTCGTTGTTAAGGAAAGAGTTATCGACCTGGTTAGATGACTATTAGATTTTTTTCATTTTATTTAATAAATTAATTTTCTTGAAATTATTCATCATGAACCGAAATATATGTTTCGGAAAATCTTATTTCGTATCACAAAAATCAATTTGTTAGAATTATTTAATTTCTAACTGACATTTTATAATAATTCTAAAACGTACAGCTGGCGAAGTTGTATGTTTGTAGATCGTTGTGTAATACCTTGATGATAAACTATTTATGGAGATTTCGTCTATGAACTTCTTGATGTAAGTAAAATTCTAAGTGAATCTACGGAACTGTCCAGTAAGAAATTAAATCTTCAGTTTCCCTAATGCTCTATAATCAATAAGATATTTCAATCCCAACACTAAACTTAATAATGATTAAACCCAGCATTATATACCAGATAGAACAAATAAAGCTATGGGGACTGTAGATAAACTACAATAAACCAAGTTTTCTTAAATTTGTCGGAATGTAATAAAAAACAAAATTGAATGAAATAGTACCGAGTAGAAATTAGCTTGTTAAGCTCACTTTAAAACATCTCTCTGTGACATACTACAAAAACGCCGTTTTAATTACAGCGTATCACAATGTAATTAATTTTGGCACTGTGCTTTGTTTTATAAAGTACTAATTAATCGTTCGTAACACGTTAGAGGACTGAATCCTTTATTGTGAAATGTTTTATGAGAATAGCTTAAATATTTCTAGCGAAATTAATTATTGGAAACGATTTAATCCATGGCTTGCAACTTTTTCATTGATGCTGGAAGTGTTCAAAGTGCAGTAAAGAGTATAGATACAAAGAGGAATGCACTATTAACTGCAATTAGAGACTCCACATTCAGTTACAGCTTTGTTAACAATGAATTAATTTCTGTACTATTACTTGCGTTACTATTAAATGAGAGCTTCGAATTTCGCATTTCACGTGTATAAATGGATTAAATGATTCATGAAATGTCAATATACAAGAAGATATTGCTGAATATTCATTCTCTGTCAAAGGAAATATTAGTAAAACTCACAATAAAAAAACATTAGATTGTTTCAGTAAGAAACAGCAATGTAATCAATACCATTAATACGCTTTTCAAGTATTGGAGTGCTATCATAACCCAAGCTTCGTTCTAATCACTTACCATTCTTATTCAATAATAACTCAAAAGCTGCTTGAGGATAGAATTTTCAAAATAATTTGCGTAACATATAAACGTACTTTTACTTTAAATTCTTTCACTATTTCGTATATGTTTCAGCACTTTCCTGGATAATTTACCATTGTCCTTGACTTTAAAATATACTGCAGCTTAGGAAAACTGCTCTTTCCCGCTAACATTAGATCTGAATATAAGTAAAATATTTATAAGTAATACAAAAGCTCGTTTATTAATAAGTATTGTGTTACATCTGGCAGAAATGATTATCTGGAAGGTGTGGTTATTCTTTCTACTCAACATACAGTGAGGATTTCAAAGAAAACCACCTCTCCCACAAGAGCAATTATCAAGCCAGATGTTGGTGACAAATCCTTTGGAGAAACACGCACAGGATATTGGTAAATTAAAAAAAAAATTAAATGTTAAGAAGTGCTTCGTATGGTAAGGATGTTAGTGAATTAAACGTTTCACTTAGTAATTATCTGAGAATGATACTCTTTCTTTGGTTCGAATGCAATTTATAAGGCTTGTTTGAAGTTTGCTAAATTTACTTATAAATCATGGAAGTTAACTGTTGATTATTTTTCAACCTTTCACCAGAAAGAATTTGCGCCCATATTTTCTGGGAATCCAAATAATAATAATTACAATTAATAAAAGAACTAGTTTGGCCATCGTGTCTGTAACGCTGAGACGTAAAGCCAGAGACGACCAGAGATGTTTTCGCTCGTTAGCCATGAATAATGCTGTTATAGTGAAGGTTACATCACATATTGTTTCTTTAAATGTTATTAGAATAGTTGTGAAAAAAAGGAAACAATTCATGTGGAAGATATAAACAACGAATGATGATAATGGGATACTTTTTATTTTACCAATTCACTTGAGTTATTACTTCGCAATTATCATTTATTGTAACTAAAAGACGTGATGAAAAATTAGGTCTTGGCACGCATAGTAGAGCGCATACACACAAGGACCAAAAAAATAAGAAAATTGCTAATTAATTACGAAAAACATGAGGCTTCGTCCAATCAAAATCAACATATTGTAATATCCATTACTATATCTTAAAAATTAACAACAAACATTGCAAAAAATTATAAAATTGTTCAGATCTCACTGAATAATTAAAATATATCGCTATCATTTGTGGGCACCATTCAGATAGTGTAAATTGTTAATTACGGGTGCATAGCAAATGAAAAATTCTTATCTGATAGTTTCCTTACCAGAGTGTCTCGGGTTAGATCGAGTGAAACACAGCGGAATCAGAATGGCTTTATGCTGGAGTTTAGCAATGTTGGTTGATTCCAAGTGGCCACCGTTGACTGCAGGACAAAAAGATATACCATTTTGGAGCTACTTTCGAAGCACTATTCCTAATCAGTATGATGATTCAACAAAAAATTCTATCTGCCCATGATATACAGTTCACTTAAGGATATTTGTCACATTTTCCTACGTTAGCCTCAAGCCTCCGTCCCGTTGGACCCAGTCCTCAAATCCAGGAATCAGCTGTAAGTGGCTCAAGAGAACTTAGTGTAAAGTGTGGGGTGCGAAGTCAAATTTTGCCCGAAGTCTTGGCTCACCATCATTGTCAGAAACAGAGAAAAGGACACAATATTCGTGGCTAGCTACTCTCCTTGCA
>JARYHS010003160.1:0-59188 GCA_031002005.1 Vandiemenella viatica
AACAGTTAAAAATATTCCTCCACAAGATAAAAAGTCCAGAACATATGTTAAATGAACAAGTAGACTTTACTAGCCACTATTACGTTAATATTTCTAAAGATTTATTTCCAGTTTAATGTTAAATTACTAGAGACCAGAAACGATCACCAACACGATATACTATCTCAACATGGATGAAGGAATATATGGAGACGAAATAACGCTAAATCCGTGACATCTCACGAAAAAACTGCTCTCCTACTGCGCATGCGCGGCGGCCATAGCGATCCCCCCAAAACATTGGGCTGTTTGCACCATGGAGGAAGGAAATATATGGAGACGACGCAAGAGACCTTCACCACGCATTGAAGTGAAGCAGGCCGGAGTGGAGGGGGCATGGCCGCTTCCATACAGACACGGGGAATATGTACAAAAACCTCAAGGGGACTCTAGGATGAAGGTGACGCCGCAATCTGCTGATGGATTATTATGTAACTCGATATGACAAATAAAAATGAAGAATAAATTTTTTGATATCCTGCTTAGTTTTCGAGATATTCCGTCCCCAATGTGAAATGGTTTTGGTTGAAATTCAGAAGGAAAAATTGGTCAAAGTCAAATTTGATGATGGATTCTTATTTAAAAAGACGAGACAAATGAAAAATAAAGAATAAATTTTTGATATCTCACCTAGTTCTAGAGATATACTGTATCAAAAGTGAGGTGTCTTGAGTTGAAATGGAGAAGAAAAATTTCGCAAAAGTCAAATTTAATGATCGATTCTTATGTAACACGACGAGACAAATCGAAAATAAAGAATAAATTTTTCGATATCTTGCTTAGTTTTCGGGATATAATGGGAACATCGCAATAGTTTGGAAGGGCAATATCGCCGCTGCCGCCACTGCGCATGCGCGAGCCTGCTTCACCAATTTAAACGTCACTTCTCCTCCATATATTTCCTTCCTCCATGGTTTGCACTGTGTCAGCTGCTGAAAATATTTCATTTTCTAATATTCTAAACTTTTTTATAATTCCAAGTTGTGGTGCATGTGGTTGCCAAACAGACAGATAGGAAACAACCTGGAATAGCGATTCATAAGTAAGTCACATTGTAATTATCGTTCTTGAAGTATCTGACAGGTAACTGCAACATTAGGACCTATCGCTATAAATTTATTTATTACTCTATAGGATCATATAGTTCTCAAATTTTTGTTGGTGTAGTGTAGACAATTAGCATATATTACTACTTTGAACCTGAAAATCTAGCCTTATTGTAGGCAAGTGTTGAAAATTTAATTTAAGCTGGTCATGTTTACATCGCAACACAGTGAATATGGTATTCTGCATGCTTTACTCAAGTTTCAGTTTACACTGAAAGTGTACAATGAAATTAATTGTAATAATTTGTGCTGTGCTAATCTACTAAACGTTATTAAATAAACGTTGTTGCCCGAAATTTAGTTCGCGATGCATTTCATGTGTTTAGTTGTGTCTACATAGTTTGATTTTGTAGCGTCTATATTAATTGAATTGTTGGTACGTTGGAATGCGGTGTATACCAGAAGAGAACAAACAATTTATTTATTCTTAGTTGTTAGCTTCTGACTTATGAATGCACTGATTTTGCTACCAAAATTATATAGGCCACTAACAGCACAATATCTTCTAAGCAAACTCAGAAACTATGAGGTCTTTTGAAGTGATCATTATTTTTAAAGTTCTAAACATTGATTTAGGCTATTTTTAAAATTTCAGATTTTGGTGACTTCTTATTCTGGTCCAGGCCGCGTTTCATCCTAACCACAAGGATTAGTAAAAAAATAAAACACCCAATCTGCATGTGCAGCAAAATTGTCTTTTAGTCCAGTCTGCTTTATAACCGGCAGTTCTATCATTACCGTGGCGCCACAATCTGATAATGAACTCAAAGAAACAAATCGAAAATAAAGAATAATTTTTTTTTGATATCTCGTTTGGTTTCGAGATGTAGCATGTTAAAAATCAGTTATAGGTATAGTTCCTTGTAATTTTAGTGACTTTTTTTTTTTGTTTCAGGCCGTATTTCAATATAACAACAATCACTAGGAAGAAAATAAAACACCTATATTGCATTTCCACAGCGTAGATATGGTAGTATCAGTAAAAATATTTTCTGGTCCAGGCCAGATCTCACCCTAAACTCCTCACATTTGAAGTACAATATCTGGAGTAAGTAAAATACCAAAATAATTTATTCTTTATTTTCGATTTGTCTCGTCATCAAATTTGAATATGGCGATAGTTTTTTTCTGGTCCTGGCCGCATTTCAACCTAACCACGTCAATTTTAAGGTACAATATATCGAGAACTAAGCGAGATATCAAAAACATTTATTCTTTACTTTGTTTGTCTCATCGATTTACGTAAGAATTCGTCATCAAATTGTGGCGCCATGGTTATCGTTGAATCCCCTCGTAACCTAACAACCTCACTTTTGAGACCGTATATCTCGCGAACTAAGCCAGATATCGAAAAATTTTATTCTTTATTTTCGATTTCTATCGTCGTTTTACATAAGAATCTATTACCCAATTTGACTTTGGGGACACGTTTCTTCTGAATTTCAACCAGAAACTCCACTCTTTTGAGACAGTATATCTCGAGAACTAAGCACGATATCAAAAAAATTTTATTCTTCATTTTTGATTTGTCTCGTCGAGTTACATAATAATCCATCATCAAATTGCGGTGCCACGGTTGTCTTATGATTCCCTTGAGGTTATAGTGCCTATTCCCCGTGTTTCTAAGGCCAAGCAATATGGCGGCCTGTACCCGTTTCATTCCGGTACGTAGTGAAGGTCCCTTGAGTCGTCTCCATATATTCCTTCCTCCATTTCTGACAACGAATAATAATTTTCATCTTTAAATAACTCGTAATTCTCATCATCTTTAAACTGTTTTGTTCTGTTTACATAACATGTGCACCCTTATACGACATTGTGTCCAGTACAGTGCTCCGCAGTAAATATGTACACGAAAGTAATTATTCAGCATCTCGTCCAATTCTGGTAAGTTTTCCACAATGTTTTCATATTTAGTCTTTTCTCTCAATAAAACGTGTTCACGACACTTACTTGAAATCATTTTTGTTAAGTTTTTATTGCTGATACGCACAGCGCAATATACAGGAAACAACTACTGCTAAACAGTACACGCTACAGCATGTCGGTACAAAGATTTTACAACAACAAAGATATAGCACACACACATATATCGAAATCATTCAATATATTTTGATCAGCTCAACACCCCCACTTCAAAACATTTGAATGATTTCCTTAAATAATATCTAAACCTAGACATTTCAGAAAGTCATAATGTTTCTCTTTTCCCAATCCTTTAATCATGATATCTGCAAGCATATCAGCAATTTGACACAACTTCTCTAATAAAATGATGTCGAACATCAATGTGCTTCGACCTCTTGTGATTGACGGGTCAACAGACAATTTCAGGGCACTCTGACTGTCATTAAACAATGTTATACACTTATTATAGCCTATGAGTTCATCTAACAAATTCTTTAAACAAATGGCCACTCGACAAGCTTCAGAAAGAGCCATATACTTCTGGCAGACTTTTGTAACTACATTACTTCAACAAAATTAGCTGCAAATTTGCACGCAGGATGGTGGATGATTTCTGAAAAAATATAAGTAATTACAATCAGAAAATTTAATTACTTTATAAAATTTAATAAAGATCAAAAAATTATAAAATTTCTAGCTCATGCTCGCTTGTTCTTTGCTTGTATGTTTTAACTTAAACTATTCAAACATAATGGATGAAGAGTACTGCATCTCATTAGTAATGACTTTCACAGAGTTTTATGATTTACAAGACGCAAAATATAATAACAAAAAAACATTTGGGAGTAAATAGGAAACTACTTAAAACAACCAGGTATAATGTCATGTTTCGTATTTTTTGTTTATTTCAAGTGTGTATTATAATTTTCTATCACTTTCTTTGAATACCGCTTCTAAAGCTTCGTGTTACCAACTAACCTAATTGTTTAAAAATATTTTGTGAAATTATTCCAAATCTTAATGATTTCTGATGTAACCTAGAAACTTGTGTAAGTCAAATATTGAAATTTCTTTGTTGTCATTTTCGTTCTTACCTTCTGCAACCCAATTCAAATATTGTTAATCAAAAGGTTATGAATGCAGCACGTGGCTAGTATTACTTTATTTATCTTATTAGGTAACACCGACATTCTTCTTTCACAGATTTGAAACCTTCTACTTATAACACCAAAGCATTTATCGATCACCCTCCATAGTTTATTGAGCCTGTAATTGAAGGTTCATTTCTCTTCATTTCATTTTATCTGATATTCTGAAATAGGCCTCATCTCGAAAGGGGAAAAGCTTCATTTACTACTATTACATACTGCATTTTATCTCACTTGTCAAGGTGAAAATTCAGTTTTCCTGCAGCCATTGCCTCACCTAAATTGTTGTGGCTAAATGTTTTGCCGTCTTAAGTTTTTTCCCAATCCTCCGGCGACCAAAATACAACTGCAACTGCAAGGGCTATTAAAACTATGAAAAACATTCATTTTTATGCATTAAAAATAAAGAGAACCGCAATTCTGTAGAACTGTTGTAACATGTTTGCCATCTAATGTGCCTAAGAAATGCGGAAAATTCCTTTTTAAATTAAACCCATTGCCTTTTCTGCTTAATTTTCTTCAATGAATATATAAAAATAAGAGCCCTTTGTCCGATGTGTCCATTTGCAGTGCAGAAGCGGCTGAATAATCGTCGAGAACCGAAGGCGGGGACAACAAAAGAAATGCGACTCGCTGCGTCCAGATGTGCGTTTGCAGCACTTTCGCTCAATGCGATGCGACGCGATGCGATGCGATGCGGCCCGCCCTAGTGAGCGCGGACCTTAAATGCTCGGTGGTCAGAGAGGCCTGGCGCGCGCTCCGAATGCGCACATCTGGCGCGCAGGTCTAACGGGGCCTCGTGTTTACACGTGCATTGTCGGTCTGCAGTCTTGACGCGTCAGTACAAGTTCGTTGTTGCTTCGAATTTCTGGGTGACTTTATTTAACTTTACCCTGCTCTAACAGATAAAAATCTAAATCTTGAAAAATGTGGTCAAGAGATAATTTGGAAGGATTTATAGAACTTATAAGAATTTTCTATATTTGTGGAAGGTTAAATCAAATGACTACAAAAATAAAATTTAAAAAATCGTAAATATGATTGGTTAGTAGAACTCAGTAGGGTAAATGTATGTGAAAGTGAAAACAAACATTTCGTCACTGAAAGGATTCAAGAAACTCGGCAATTCGAAAAGAACTGAGAAAAATATATACAAACAATTTCAAATCTAGGAGGCAAATATTACTCTGCAGTTATGACTGTGTCTTGTTTTGATATTTGTGGAGATAATAACTTTAACTTCACGTTTTTAGGTAATGGGTGTCAGGGATTGTAATAAGCTACAAAGGGAAATGATGAACAATTTACGAAAAACGTTGAAAGAATTTAAAGTTAAAATTTGTAGAGGGCAAATGTAGGTGGGTGCAGGAAAGGGGGAAGATGGGTGTGTACAAAAATTGCCAAAGGAGCGTGCGCTCCATTGCAATTTAATTAAATATTATTATTATTAAAATGTAGTTATCTATGGAATTGTCGTTTCGTAGATAATTTTTTAAATCATCTGGTTCATTTATTTTCCCGTTGCTCTCACTAAAGAGGCATGTGTCTATATAGATCTCTAGTTTCGTACCATCTTTCCGCCCATATACACTATGTTTATTTAATTCTTTCTGCAACCATAAAATAAAAAAAATATGTAAAGCAGCTCATATTGTCATTTATTTTGGAGGATATTTTAAATACACTTATAAACACAAGCACAACTAACAAAAACAACAACGACCTGAAAACCACATGTTACAAACTGGACCAGGGCCGGATTTAAACTTTTTTTTAGTGTAGGCTGTTCATTTTGTGTCACCCTTTTCTCCTTCATACCTATACTAATCACTAATTAGTACTACCTTAATTAGGTAGCGAACGATTATATGTATATGTGAATGGATATAGATTAAGAGTGACTTCGTTAATTGAAAGTATTCAGATTTAGTCATAAAATAGAAACAAGAAAAATAAATGTTAATTATGAAACAAGAATACAAACAAGAAAATAAATAATGTAATACATAATTATAGTTTTCTACGGGATTTTTGATTGGCGAACATAGAGGAACAACTATCTTACTAAAAGTTTTCCATGCGACAAACTTCGTAACACACTTTTTATCGGCAAAGAACAGAAAACACGTTAAGACGTACGCTCTGATTTGTAATCAATTATTATTAAATGATTATAATAAATATTAATTTCAATCAGAATACCGGTTTGGCATACTTCAATCCATGTTCCTTAAAATTTCAAAGAATTTAATTCATTATTAGCTGAGAAATGACGAGTTAAGTTTCAAAAATTATTGACTTTTCAATGATTTTTTCAATAAAATTATGACTTTCGAACGCTTGGGGACTTTCAACAACCAGATACTTAATTAATGAAACCTTAGATCATACTTAAGTATTTTTATTATAGAAATCATGAAATGTAAGTCTGTCTATAGTCTTTTCCTTCGGAAGTATACCACGGGCTACAGACTGCGTTGAACAACATAGAAAGTCAGGAAACTAATGAAGAATTAAATTAATAATTTAGCTAATTGTTCGCTGTCACTACTTATCTAAATGAAGATTGATATTAAACGTATTTTTCTTTTCTATTAATTGTTCCGAGTTTGTAATTTCACTACTAGATGTCACCACTTAAATGAATATTTATAGTAGATGTTTTTCTATTATGTTTATAATCACACACAAAGACGGCTTACTAAGCGGGCACCCTTTTTTTTTGTGTAGCTGCCTCAACGGCGTGTTTGTGCATGTCCCGCTACCTAGGTAGCTCTACTGCTATGTGTCACTTTGTATTGGATAGGGTTGTTTTGGGGACTCTTTTTTATTTGCGCTTTGAGGGGAAAACATGGCTATGGTCGTCTGGGACGACCTTATGTGAAAAACCCCTACAGTTTTCTTGTAATCATATCAGTGCTATTCCGGCTGATATATGATACTTAATGGTACTCGATGGTAGTGCCAGTGCCTTGGTATCGTGGTCCCAAGGGTATGGAGCCTCTCGTCGCTTTCTCTGAATTTTTCTATTCTTTCATGAAACTTTTCTGTTTGATGAAAGATTTCCGTTCGTATTGTTTCTGTGGCAGTTTCGTTGTGTATAAGAGCTGTTGATATTAACCTTGGTGCACGTAGGATGGTCCTGAGGCACCTGTTTTGAAGTCTTTGTAGGTGGAGCAAGTTGTAGTCTGCTGCCGTCCCCCACACCTGGCATCCGTACAGGATGAAGGGGCGGATGACGGATTTATAGATACGTAATTTGGTTTGAGTCGATAATTCCGTGCTGTAAAGTATCGGAAAGAGATTCTGGATTATGGCCAGGCCCTGCCTTCTCCTATCCAGGATGTGTTCACGGAAGAGAAGTTTGGAGTCCAGCGTGATGCCTAAATATTTGGTATGTTTTTTCCACTCTAGCTCTTGGCTCATAATTTTGAGTTTTTTGGTTAATATTGGCCGTTTTTTTGTGAAGTATACTGCGACACATTTTGTGGGGTTAACTTTGATTTTATTGACTCGACACCACTTGTCGAGTAGGTGTAGGCTCCGCTGTAGTCTGTTGATTATAACATTATGTTTACTTCCCATAGCATACACAGTGGTGTCGTCAGCAAATTGAGCGATTTTGACCCAAGGTGCTACAGGTGCGTCATTTACATATTTGATGAATAGGACCGGTGCAAGTGGCGATCCTTGAGGAATACCCACCGGGATTGGGTGTAGACCAGATCTTTGTCCTTGTATTGTGACAAAGAATTTCCGATTTGTAAGGTAGCTTCCGATTAGCTGAACGTAACAGTGACGGATGGTCGTCTGTGTTCTTAGTTTGGTGATAAGGTTGGCGTGCCACACCTTGTCGAACGCTTTTTCAATGTCCAAGAACACAGCGGCCGTCGAGCATTTCATATTGAATCCCCTTGACACGTCTTCAGTTAATCGGAGTAGTTGGCTAGTGCTACCGACTCGGTTTTGAAAGCCGAATTGCTCCTTGCGAATTGTTTTTGCCGCCTCTAGGCTTGTGTTTATTCGCTTAAGTACTAGTCTTTCTAGTACTTTAGAGGCGGAGGGGAGTAGGCTTATTGGCCTGTAGTTTGCCGGGTGACGCTGGTCCTTCCCACGTTTCGGTATGGCCGTCACCTTGGCAGTTTTCCAGATGTCGGGGAAGTATCTCTTGAGCATGCATGCATTGAAGACTCTGGTGAGTAGGACTAGTCCTTTTGTTGGCAATTTCTTCAAGTGCATGTTTGTTATGCGGTCTGCGCCTGGTGATTTATTGGTGCTCAGTTTTTTTACTATTGATCTTACTTCCCCGGGTGTGGCAAGCTCGGGTTCATCTTCTGGTGGTGCTGCTAGGATTTCTTCTGCTGTCTGCTGGATGTTGGCGGCCGTCTGCCTTTCCGCTTCTGTTAAGTTGTATTGAACTTCGACATGTTGTGCCGCGAAGTGTTCCGCTAGGACTTCCGCCTTTGCCACTGGTAGGAAGCATGGTCCGGCAGGGCCATTGTTTGCTGTGTTGGGTTCCCTCGGCTCCTTGAGGGCGCGCACCAGTTGCCAGGCGTCCCTGTTCTGGAGGGTGAGGTGTGCCATCTTTGTTTCCCACTGCCTTGTCTTGAGCTCTTGCAGGCGTCCTCTCAGTTCATTGGTGAACTGTCGATACCTTCTTTTATCCCGTGGGTCGCGGAACCTTTGCCACAGTTTCCTCGACGTGTTTTTGAGATACCGCAGTGCTCGATGTCGGGCGGTAGTTCGGCGTAAGCTGTGGGTCTGTGTGTTGTTGTTGTGGAGGACCGCTTGTCAACCTCCGTCACCACTCTGTCGAAATGGTGTATGGCCTGGTCTATCCTATCTACTGAGGTGACGTTGAAATTTGGGTTGATTTTATTGTGTACGATCCTGGTGAAGTAGTCCCAGTCCGTGTGTTTGGATTTTTTTTTCTGCCGTGAGTGATGAGCTCCAGTTCTTTAGTTTAAGGAGGACTGGCTGGTGATCAGAGGATAGATCATTTACAGTCTGTAGTTGAATGCGTCGGGCGATGTCTTTGACAACGGCCACGTCGAGGACGTCCCCTTTTCGACGCCTGTCGTGGGGAATATGAGTGGCTTCTTTGGGTCCTAGTACATGGATATTTCGCCTCCCTGATAGCTCGAGGAGCCGCTCTCCTTTCGTGTTGTTCCTTCTGGAGTTCCATGCTTGGTGCTTGCAGTTTAGGTCCCCGCCGATAATGACCTTCGATCCCAGTGCCATGAGGGAGTCAAGGTCGAACTCGTGCAGGGCTCTATTTGGCGGTAGATACGTGGATATGAGTGTAATGTGGCCTTCGACGGTGTGTATTCTCACCGCAGTGGCCTCCATGCTTAGCAGCTGTGGTGTTTGCACGTGCTGATGAGCCTAGCTTCTTCCGGATTAGAATTGCTGTTCCCACCGCCCAGTTGTCCGGTTCTGTCGTTTCGATACACTTGGTACCCGCTGATACTGAATTTGTCATTTGGCCTGAGAAATGTTTCTGTCAGTAGGACTATGTCCAGTACGTTTTTTCGCATAAAATCGTGTAGCTCTAGTTTTTTATTCCGAACATTATTGGCATTCCAGATGACCATATTGATGTCGGCTTGGCGTACCTGAGGGCCCGCCATTAATTAAGGAGAGACATCACGCCTTTCATCAGGGCAAACAGCTTGGCTGTTTCATCCTTTGCTCTGTTGATGGACTCCAATGTTTTCATCATTTTTTTCATGAATGACTTCCCATTCAGGTTTTCTTCCTTGTCGTTTGCTGGTCTCGTGTGCCTGCAGTGCTTCTTCCTTCGTCTGGGCTCTGTGTTCTCATTATCGGATCCAGTTGCCGTTTGCGCATAAGTTCCGCTTTGGGCATTTTTGGGCTGGTCCTCTTTATCGTCTTTTTGTTTTTTGTTGCGTGTGTTCTCCCTGACTGGTTCCTTTTGTAATTGGTCATAGTTCTGCTTTGGTTGATGTTTCATTTTGCGTTTAGTTTCCCTGTTTTGTTCCCTTTGCACTTGCTCAGGAATCTGCTTTTTCTTGTGTGGGTTGTGCTGCTTTTGCTCCACCCTTTTGTTATTTTCTTCATGTTCATCTTTTTTCTGTGGCCTGGGGGGTCTTAAGGCTTTTTGGTAAGCTTCACAGCCCCGGTATGAGGCGGGGTGGGTTCCGTCGCAGTTTGCGCACTTTGCTGGCTGATCTCTGGGAATTTTGCAGTCTTTAGTGTCGTGCGGTCTCGCGCATTTAACGCATTTGAACGGCAGGCTACAGTAGTTCCGGGTATGGCCTATTTTTTGGCACCTGGCGCATTGAGGAGGGCCATTTCCATGCTTGTATCAAATGCGAGCCACAGACAGGAATGGCGTCGACATCCAGAAACTCCGAGATACCAGAACCAGAGACTCCAGCCTCACCCACCGCTTCCGAACCTGAAGAAGGAAGCAGTGAGATGGAGAGTTGCGACGAAATGTCCGACGACACCATAGTTGAAAACGCTACTAGCAGGACCAAGCCATCAAAACCCACGAACCAAAAGAAAATCCCAGCAACAGGGAAAAAGCGGACACGTGGTCGACAATCCCGCGGGAAGGATGATCGGGCAAAGCAAATGAAGCCAACCTCTGCCATCCCAACTTCAAACTGTTATGCAGCACTAGGAGCCGCAAAAGCGGACGACACAGAAACTGAGCCAACCAACATGGAAACTGCAGAAGCGCAACTGAAGACAACCGCGCACCACCCAAGGAGAGAATCCCTCCAATTGTGGTAGCAACCATGAAGAACTATGCACAAACAAATGCGGCACTCGAAAAATATATGAGTAAGCCACTGAAAGCTGTCATAAGCGGAAACAACACAAAATACTTCGTCGAGACAAAAAAAGACTACGACGTGCTCAAAACCCTACTTGAGCATAACAAGGTACCATTTTTCTCCCATCAATTACCAGGAGCAAGAGCGCTACAAGTAGTAGTAAAAGGGCTCCCTCGGGAAGCGGATGAAAAAGATATCAAAGAAGAATTACACGCCAAAGGCTACTCAGTCCAGACTGTTCATCAATTCAAGAAAAAGAACAAAGACACAAAAGAACTTGCACCACAGGCCATCTTCTCAGTGACATTGGCACCATGTGCAAAATCAGATGAAATATACAATGAAAGATTCATTTTGCGCACCAGAATCCAAATTGAAAGCGGGCACCCTAGGAAATTTGCCGCCCTTAAAACGCTGCCGCCGCTAGGCTGGAGCCTATACAGCCTAATGGGAAATCCAACACTGAGCTGGACCGTCTACAAAACTTTCCAACCCAGCGGAACCACGCGCCACGCGATATCGGTCACCTTTGGCGCGTGCGCTCCAACCCGCAGACCTGGCGCGCGCGACTGGAGCGTTGACGGTCCAGCGCGGCAGTCCAGAGCGCCGTTCCAGACCGCCAGTTTGGCGCGTACGTGTAAACGGGCCTAATGTGTCGCTGTTTTAAACAGTACAATACATCCTTCCTACTTTTTCAAACAGAGAACCAACAAGGGATTGGAATGAGTTACCAAGAGAAATGATGAATAATTTACCGAAAAGTTTGAAAGAATGTAAAGATAAAATTTGTAGAGGGCAAATGTAGGTAGGTGCAGGATAGGGGGAAGATGGGTGTGTAGGGAAATTGCCACCGGAGCCTGTGCTCCATTGCAATTAAATTAAATTAAATTAAAACGCGAAAAATAATTCAGCTCACTACCAACTTGGCCTCATATTTTTACGTAAGTGTATTTTAATGTCGAAAGCTACCAATTGTTATCGGGACGTACCGCCGTCTACAGCTACAATTACGCCCTCATAACATGGACATTTTTTGCATCTTTAACATCTTCAATAGTTACTAATAATTCGTAAGTGCAAAAATATGGAACAAAACAATTAACTGATCCTGCTGTCATCATCGTGCATGCCGCAGGCTCCTGTAGTAGACACCTTGCCCTAAAATACCGTCAGAGTCAGAAAAGAACCTGGCCAAGCGATTCCAGACTCACATGCGGTCCCACGGGAGCCAACCCACGTCCCCACAAGTCGTGAGCCTCTAGGGAATTCTATAGTCTCACCGTGCGTGGTGGGTGAGCGGTAACGCTCTGGCCTCGCATTCCCTAGGACGCGGGTTCGAATCCCCGTCCGGGCATCCAGATTTGGGTTTAAAATTGTTTCCATAAATCAGGAGAATGCCGAGATGGTTCCTCCACAAGGCGGTGGCAGAAATCATTCCCTTTCTTCGCCCTCAGCCCTTTCTCGCCTATGCGCTAATAATGTATTTTATTAATACATTGGTTTTCACTACTTTGGTCATTATAAAATAAACTAGCTGATACCCGCGACTTCGTACGCGTGGATTAAGAATTTCTTTGCCAGAATTGAATATAGAAAGTTGTTGGTAACGAAGGATTGGAGCCAAACAACACCGAGTCGGCATAATATGACAGGAAAGCTATCACTATATCATTCTACTGTCGAACCTGTCTCTTGAAGAGAATCAATTTCCAACATATTTAAAAACAGAAAAACAAACGAAGCTGAGGGAATGTGTGTGTGTGTGTGGGGGGGGGGGGATGTTAACTAAGGGCAGCTTTATTTCAGTTTGATCTTTTCTTCTTTCTTCAGCATGAGCATCCGATTCTTGGGTTCTAATAACTTTAGCTGCTAGAGCTACAACTTAGGCCAGTTTACGCCCGCAAGGCAAGTAAAAAAAGAAGTCGAAATAAACTGGTGTAAGAAACATTTAAGCAGACACAAAGTAATAGAACAGAGAAAATCGACATCTATACCAAATAATACGTTTTTTCTCTAAACGAAATTTATTAACAAATCATACAACATAATGCGCGAGAAGCATAGCTTGAGCAAGCGACGTAACATTACAGACTAACACACACATCCGTCTCTCTGTTTACCATTCGATAAGTTCTCAAAATTTCGTGACTACAAATGTTAATCATATATATATATATATATATATATATAAAATATCTTGTGCCCTCTCTACAGATTTTCTTGTCAAATTCCGTCAATATCGGTATAGGCGATAGTCGTCAAAACATAACAAAAAGACAGATACTTACCTGCACATTTATAGTATTATTACTGCAGATAACACACACACTGACTGCGAATCACCCCTGAGGGATCAATATAACGTAAAAAAATTGTACACCCACAGCATTGCAAGACTACTTACGATTTGCACCCCTAAATTTATGATATCTACAGATTAACATTCAATCCGAATAATCGACCGTCCAGGCGTGACTCTTACGATCAAAAACAATTTTTAAAAATCTTTGCCTCCGCGGAGATTTGAACAGGAGACCACGATGCAAACATCAGTAGGCAAGCGCTTCAAGCGCTGAGGTACCTGCTCTAAATATAGAAAGGCAGTACAGAGACCTACACATCCAACGCGTCTGTCTATCGCCGTTAGTATTTTTTCGAAATTATAAGACAACATGTATTATTTATACAGATAATATTTCAACCGAATTGTAGTGTGCAAAGTTTCATCGAGATCGGATGAACACTGTGGATGTGTATGAAGAACAAACATACATTCATCTTTATGTATATAGATATATTTTGTACAGGGTGCAGCAGCATAACTTCCTTTTTTAAAATGCGCGCCATTCAGACGGTTGACATCGTAGTGCAGCGCTAGTGGTCTCGTTCGAGAGGCGTGACTATAAAGTTTTGTCCCGCCACAGTTCAGTCTCCATCATGCGTTGGAACAGTGAGGAGCGTAGGTTTGCCGTTGAGGCCTACTTTTCGCGCGGATGTTCTGTGATCGCAACCCGGCGCGCTTTTCGATATCGCTTTAATTTAGCCCCGTTGTCCCCAGGGGCGTAGCTACTATGGGGCTAGGCGGTGCAGTGCATCGGGGCCCTCACGCTCAGGGGGCCCCCAAGCATACCTTAAGGGGCCCCTAAGCGCACCTCTAGGGGCCCTCAAGCGCAGTTTAGAGGGCCCACGAGCTTTCACGGCAAACTGGCGACCTTTTTTTTTAGCTCTACCGTTCGTCTAAGGGGCCCCTGAGAACACAGGAGAACCTCACTAAGGGCCCTCGCTGCTCAGGGGGGGCCCCAACCACTGCTCAGGGGCCCCTAAAGAACAATTCAAGGGCCTCCATCCTCAGTTCAGGGGGCCCCTACCAGCACACAAAGCAAAAAGAAGGTCGCGCATCTGGCCTGAGGGCCCAAAATAAATTTTTTGCACCGGGGCCCTTGTTGACCTAGCTACGCCACTGGTTGTCCCCTACCCCGGACCGGAAATCAATTGTTACGTGGGTCACTACGTTCAGACAAACTTCAAGTGCGACAAGACGAAGAACTGGAGGCCCCGGGCCCATTAGATCACCTGAGAACATTGAGGCAGTGAGAACTTCAATGTTGTGCGTTCTGCGCACAAACGTGCGTCTGCCCTTGGAAATTTCGATCCTTCTGTGAGGAGAATTCTTGATGATAATCTTCATTTCCATCCATACAAGAGTGCGACTGTGCAGGAACTGTGACTTCTCGGAGGAACGCGTGTGAGGTTCTTCTGAAAGACGTTCCTGAGGCCGCAATTATTTTTTGGGTGATGAAGCCCATTTTCATTTGTGTGGATCCGTCAACAAACAAAACATGCGCTACTGGGCTGACACCAATCCTGTACAATTGCGTCAAAGGCCTTTGTATTCACCTAAAGTCACAGTGTGGTGTGCAATTTCCTCAGGTGGAATTATTGGTCCCTGGTTCCTTGAGGAAAATGAAGTCACAGTGACAGTGATTTCGGACCGGTATGTAAACATGTTACAGGAATTTTTTTTTTCCCTCAGCTAGATGAGTTCGGGCCCCTCCTATCGCGTGTTGAAGGATCCCAGAGTTCTTAGCGAATTGAAGACGGCCATGCTAGTGGCGAGTGATCGCGGGAACTTCGAAACCCTCGTACAGTCATATAACAAATCACTGCAAAATTTGAAACTTTTATGCTGTTAAGGGTCTTTACTTGCTCAACGAAGATAAAATGGCAAATCACAGGCTAATTACTGAAATTCAACTGACTATATTACCTTTTTGGACTTGTAAACTGTCCCGGCGTATTTTAGCTAACCACTCACTCAATTTATTCTTATCTCGGAGCGCAAACCTGTATCGAACGAAAATATTAAACCTGTGACCAACACGTCGGAACATAACATCCACCTGTTATAATAGACGATTCGGAACTTATTTAAATGCATACTTACTTGTGAAACGATAAATTTGTGGCTTTTGTAGCACGGTTGGTGCAGTTACATGCAGCGCAAGACTTAACCATGGTAGCAAACACTTCTAATAAAAACAAATACGAGCACTCGATCACTTCGGCACGTCTCAACTGTACAGAACCACACACTCAAACCAACAGTTTGACTTCAAGTATGGCGGCGCGCGCATCATTCAATTTGCGAAGGAACACTAGCGCTGTTGCTCCTTCTGGTGTATAATATTCAAACTTCTTTGGATGAGTTGGACTCAGGGGACACTTGGTTCCAACAAGACGGTGCAGCGGCACACACTTCAAGAGCATCGATGGCTGTTTTGAGGGAACACTCCCCACAGCGCCTCATCTCAATTAGGGGCGATTTGGAGTGGCCGGCCCGCTCTCCCCATTTGACCCCTTGTGATTATTTTCTATGTTTTTTTTTTTTGAAATCTCGTGTTTATGTGGACCGTCCAAGGACCCTACAAGATTTGAAGACCAGCATCCAGGAAGAAATTACCAACATAACACCTGCTATGCTGGCGGGAGTCATGACAAACACCAGAAATCGGTTTACTCGGTGTGTGCAGAATGTGGGACGTCGCCTACCCGATTTGATCTTCAAAACTAAGTAAAACAAAAATGTATGTGCCTACATTGCAAAAAAAAAAAAAAAAAAAAACCGACCGGGGCGGTGTAATGGTTAGCGTTCTCGCCTCGCATTCGGGAGGACGGCGGTTCGAATCCCCGTCCGGGCATCCAGATTTGGGTTTTCCATGGTTTCCCCAAATCACTCCAGGCAAATGCCGGAATGCTTCCTTCAAAATGCCATTGCCGAATTCCTTCCCATTCCTTGCCCCCATCCTTGCCCCCCATCCTTTCCCATCTCTAAAGACCTCGATGTTAAAAAGAGACGTAAAGCAGTTACAAAAAAAATAAATAAAAAAAATACAAAAAAAAATACAAAAAACAAATAAATTTTTTTTGATTCATGCAATGTGTTCTATTAAGTTTTGAAAAAAAGGAAGTTATGCTGCCGCACCCTGTATAATTGTGATGAATCTTGCGGGCCGGAAAAATATTGAAGGCGTGCCGCGGGTTGGTCACCCCTGGCCTGGCTGGCTGATCGCGAAAAACCGCCTAAAACCATGACGGTCTGTAAGGGGGGGGGGTCTGTAAGGGGGGGTCTGTAAGGGGGGGGCGTCGGTATTTCGTACCTCCCGCAGCCATACTGGCGGGTAATATCTGTTATTAATACAGGGTGTCCCAGAACTATCTTTACAACTTGAACATTGAATAAATTATGTTTGGAACGAGATATCACAATGCAGTTTTTTGCATGTTGCAGAGTATCTCTCAAAGTTTTTTGTGTTTCATTTCAGGTGCAGTTTGTGACAAGTAGGTAGTTACATCACATTTATTGAAAATGTACACCCCACAGGAAAAAGCTCAGTGTGTTTTCTGGTTAATAGAGACAAGGGTTACCTAACAGGCACAACATTCAAATTTGGGGTTCTGAACCTCCGCATGCATTTAGAGAGAGAGAGAGAGAGAGAGAGCGACAGCCCAAAGGTTAATGTGTTATGCACAACCAAATCATTGGCCCCTTCTTCTTTGCTGAGAAGACAATCAAAGGCCCAGTTTACTTGGATCTGCTAATAAAATTTGTTGTTCCCCAACTGGAAGTCCTTCAACCGACAGTCATCTTCCAACAGGATAGTGCACCTCCACATTGGGTTCATGATGTCCGTGATTTTCTAGATAAACAATTTCCGTGGTCGGCGTCCAATTGACTGGCCACCTCGTTCACCTGACATAACCCCCTTGGATTTCTTTCTTTTGGGATATGTAAAAGACATCGTGTATCAAACCCCGGTTAGAAATTTGGCAGATCTCAGGCAGAGGATTTCTGCAGCAATTACGACAATTGATCAAGGGATGCTCCAAAGAAGTGTTCTAGATGCAGAAACAAAACTTTGAGAGATACTCTTCAAAATGCAAAAAACTGCATTGTGATATCTCGTTCCAAACATAATTTATTCAATGTCAAAGTTGTATAGACAATTCTGGGACACCCTGTAATACGAGGAGTAATGGACTCATCATTACAGCTGTAGCAGCGAAAATCAATCTTGTCTTACAGAGTTTACTATAAGGAAAATTACGAGGTATCACACTCTACAAAGCTCTAAACATTTCGCACCGTTCTCAGGCGAAGTTGTTCAAAAAGTTTTGCTCCTGCAGTCCTAATAAAGACTGATAGCTGTCTGGGGATTAACGGAAAAAAAATCATCGTAGTCACCCTGTAATTGTCTGTAATGGTCTGTTTTCGTAGTGAGTGCAATGCAATACCCCGAACGAACCAATATTATTACTGTTATTACTTCATAGAGCCACCCGGAAATAATATAATTGGGTTCTTGTTAATTATTGCTGCTGATTTACATAATTGAATTGAATTTATTTAATTTGATCCATGAAGTCATAATTTATGACATAGGACAAGTCATCAGTAATTACAATAAGCATTACAATATAATTTTTTTCACAAAATATAGCATTACATATCATTATTATAATTATCATACTTAAAATTGCACAGCAAATACATATGTTCAACTGAAGTTAAATTAATATTTCAATGTTTTACAAGTTACAGTACAAAATAATTTAATCATGTTTGTTCATTTCTCGATTGTTCATATATTCATTGACACTATAGAAGCTATTGACTAATAAAATTTTTTTAGCTTATATTTAAAATTATGTAAGTTTGATATTTGTTTTATGTTTTCAGGAAGAGAGTTGTACAGAATTTTAGGCTGGGAGAGTACACTATTTTGGATATAGAGCTTTCTTGTGCACTCTATATGAAAATTGTTCCTATTCCTTGTTTCGTGTTTATGTATTTCCTTATTTAGCGCTGCATATTCCTGATGTGATTTCAGGAAGCAGATACACTCAAATAAGTATATACATGGTAGAGTCAGTATTTTTAGTTCTTTAAAAATATCCCTGCAGGATTCTCTACGTTTCATACCTTTCATGATTCTTATAGCTCTCTTTTGAAGTATGAATGCCTGTTTTGCATGTGTTGAATTTCCCCAAAAAATTATACCATATCTTAATAAGCTATGCATATATGAATAGTAGGCACACAACATTGTTTTCAAAGAGCAGCAATCTTTAAGCATTCTTAAAATATAACAACATTTGCTTAACTTCTTATTCAGTGATTCAACATGTTTATCCCACTTTAAATGTTCATTCAACCATATTCCTAAAAATTTTGTAGTCATGTATTTGTTTTATATAGGTATCTCTATCTTCACTAAATTACTACTGTTATTTTTGTTTATTAGTAATAATTAGTAATGTTTCTATGTTAGTTTTCTCAGTTTTAAATGATTATAAATAAAGTGTTAATGAATAATCACAGTCATTAAACATCGAAATAAAATCCTGCTGCATTATTTCCCTTGCAAGATTGGTGTAATTTATGAAACGGTTTAGTGGAAAAATTTGAAACCGGTAGTTCCACTGGTGGCCACCAGAGCGCTTTTGCGCAGTGACTTGTTTGCAGTCGGCCATTGTGTGGTTTGTCGTAGTGGGTTGCAGCTGTTTCGTCTAACGAGAATCGGTAAGTTAAAAAATCAGGGCGAAAGGACATTTTACTTTGGTTTTTAACTGTGCTTTCGTTGAACTGTAACTTTCTTGGCGTCAGCAAGCTTTCCTTTTCGTTCCGATATTGTCCACTACATTCAGCACTAATAGTTTTTAAACTTTACTTCATGAGCATTCTGTGCGACCCATTCTGAGACAGGTTAAAACACCAAACTGCGAAGTGCTACAATACAACGGCTGACAATAGGAAAAATACTACCAGACAATGATGTTTTTAGACCACGCTGGCTTCGTGTTTGGAAAATTTCCTTTCACACGCCATTTGCCGCCATGCCGTGCTAAGCATTGCCACCGAATTATTTTGAATGTGACACGATGTATGTCCGGCTTTGTAACTGTTGGATGATTCAGTTTCGTGTGTAATATTTTTTGCTATAGTTTTCTCGCGTAATAGTTACTTCTCGTGCGAGTTGCGTTACTTTATGAAAGTAATTCTCTCACTCCTACGCCCTTGTTACGTAATGTAGAGATTTATGCGTGTAATTTCCACGGATAGAATTTTTCGTTGTCGTAAACAGTTTTTGGATATATGAAACGTTTTTCTTTTAATTATTCCGTAGGGAGCGTACATAAACCACGTAGCTCCATTGTGGCCTCCTGTGCACTCCCCCCCCCCCCCCCCGTAGCCCGACGTGGCTTTTGCCTCCCCCCTCCACCCCACCGCGTAACTTCTTTCCTTATTGATTCCAGAAGATATTTTTTTACTGTTTTCTCTTATCAGACTATCGTGAATTACATAAGGAGATAATTAAATGACGGAATTAAATATTCACATGCTGTTGTGTGTTCTGTACCTCATTTTAACTGTGACAAATAATATGAAGGAGAAGCTACGTGGCCTGGCTCGGATCCCCCCCCCCCCCCGAGTGTTGCCACCTACGAAAACAAAAGTCGCTAGACCTGGTGTCAAAACTCGCTAGATTGCGGGATATTTAGAATTAAAAGATTCTATAGAAATCGCTAAATAAAATAAATGAAAATGGTAAGGTAAGTAGGCCCTAATATAAAAATATTTTAATAATTAGTATTTTCATTAAATTAAACATAACATTGTACCAAAAAACATCAAATTTCTTCATCTTGGTCTATCGTTAGAGTTGCAGAATTTCCAAATGTGGAAGGTTGAGATAAATCGTCGGTCTTAGATTTAAAAGAGTGTTTATCTTCTTCACCAATTGCAGCAATCACATAAGCCGGAAGCTCGTAACTGTAGAAGGTTTTTTTCACAATTTTTGTAACTGATTCTTTATAAAAAGAATGCTATCAATATTTACAGCTATCCTATTTCTCAAATTGTTTTTAAGAATGTTCATTGTACTTAAAATCCTTTCTACTACGGCATTCGAGTGAGAAAGTGATAGGATATGGCTAAAACGGATAACTCCAGAAAGGTATTTATTCCAGCAGGATTCTTGTATTGGGTAATACATATTCCGATTTCAATATATTATGTCCGCCATTATTTATCCGAGTCATGACAGAGGCATTACTGTACCCCAATTCCAATCAAGATTTTCGAAACTGTGCAAGGTTGAATATCACCAAAAATCGCTAAATATTTTTTTAGCGATAACATATTTAAGAATATCACTTTCGAAATTCAAAATTCACTAAATCTAGCGACAAAATCGCGAAGTTGGCAACATTGCCCCCCCCTCCCCCACGTAGCCCAGCGTAGCTTTCCAGCCAAACCCTCCAATCTTCTAGACTGATCCACGTAGTTTATTGACGCGCCCCAGCACTATTTTTGTTATAAACAAATTTCTTGTAATGAATCGCAGATGTTTACTATTTTAACGGCTTCTGATGTCGGAATCCATTTTGGATGCATTTTGGCCACATTGGACAACTCCTTCGTGACAAATTTGTGTGCTGTACGACAACAGAGAAGTAATAACAGAAAAGTAACTGTTCAGTCTCTTATTTGACGCCATTTTACTATTTATTCTGGTTTTATGTTGTATATGCTAATTACAGTTCCAAGCCTACAGAAATATTTATAAAAAAAAAATAAAAAAATGTTCTAGATAGGCGTTCCCAAGGACCAGAAAATGTTAAAAATTTTCCTGCAGACCAATAACTTACATGGTCCTAATTATTTTATCTATGTGTATTACGAATCTACCAACTGTTATCGGTATGTAAAGGGGTCCTTTCAAAATATGTCTACAAATTTTTTTTTTGCCGTCATTAGTCTTTCAACTGTCATGATTCAATCCTCCATCCCTTCCTATCTTGGGCTAACCTCTTCATCTCTACATACCCCTTACAACCCACGTCCTCAATTATCTGCTTCATATATTCTAATCTCTGTCTTCCTCTACAGTTCTGTTCCCTCCACTAACAAATTAACCAATCCAGCTTGTTTCAAAATATGACCTACCAGCCTGTGTCTTCTTCCTGTAAGCTTCTTCCACAAACTTCTTTCCTCACCCATGATTTCCAAAACTCGATCATTTCTTACTTTGTCTGTCCACTTAATTTTCAGCATTCTTCTATAGCACCACATTTCAAATGCTTCAATTTTTTTTCTTTCCGGTATTCTTAAAGTCAATGTTTCGCTACCATAAAGTGCTGTGCTCCACACATAGAGTTATAAAAGTTTTTTCTAATTCCTAGATCAATGTTTGAAACTAAAAGATTTCTCTTTTCCATGAGGGCTCTTTTTGCTAGTGCTATTCTGCTTTTAACATCATTCTTGCTTCGGCCATCGGTTGTAATTTTGCTTCCCAAGTAACAGAATTCACTTACTTCTCCTATTGCATCCGATCCTATTTTTATAATTAATCTACTAGTATTGGTATCATTTCTGCTACATTTCATCACTTGCTTTGATTTATATTCAGTCCAAAATCTTCCTTCAGTATTTTGTTCATGGCATTGAGTAACTTCTCAATATCCTCAGTCCTTCCTGCTAAGAAGACAATGTCATCAGCAAAGCCATAATAGCACGAAAGAACAGTTCAGTTTGTTATTTGTCGCCATTTTACTATTTATTAATTTGGTTTTATGTTGTATATGCTGATAACCGTTACAAGCCTTCAAAAATATTTAAAAAAAATGTTCCAGATAGGTGTTTCTCAACCTTTGTCATCCCAAGGACCAGCAAAATGTTAAAAATTATCCTGCAGACCAATAACTTATGTGGACCTAATTATTTTGTCTATGTGTATTACGAATCTACCAATTGTTATCGTTACGTAAAGGAGTCCCTTCCAGTATATGTCTACAAAAAGGCCTCATATAACAGTCATCAACTTAACTCTCAAGGGAACGCCGCTATCTCCAATGGTGACTGAAAGTGTATATAGGCCTTCTCCTATTGGATGTTGGTGGTCCACATAGCTCTCGGCGTGACATTGCAGCATGGAAAACCACTGTTGTTTTGCCATCTCCGAATGTCCTTCAGCCACGAATTCCTTCTCCTTCCAGCAGATTTTTCCACCTGTATCTTCCCTTCAATTATGAGCTGCAGTAGCTGGTACCTCTCATAATGCGTCCTAGATATTGCGTTTTCCTTTTTGCTTTATAGTGAGCAGCAGTTCTTGTTGCTTCTCCATCCGTTGAAGTACTTCTTCGTTTGAGATTTTGAGCACCCAAGGTATGCGTAAGAGACGACGATACAAATAAATTTCAAAAATATCAATTCTTTTCTCTAGATTTTGATCTAAGGTCGAGCTTTCACATCCACAGATAAAAATGGAGAACATGTAGGAGCGAATCATTCGTAATTGCAGACTAAGATCCGATCTTATGTTCAGACTATGATAGTAATGATGCAGTCATATTCTGGAAATACCATATGTTTACTGGTCGCTGAAATACTGATTAGTTTTAGAACGTTTGACTTATAACTCATACCCGCTTGTAGCCTTATATAGTGAACTATTTTTACTAATTTGTTACTATATTTTTAGTAGCTATTCAAAGCTATAAACCATCAATCTACCTCCGTAACTACATGTTCTTAGGAAATCATTTTTAGATTGATTAAAATGGATTTTTTTGAGTTATGGTTTCTCGAAATTGTGAAATTTTTTGACACTTTAGTGATTTGTTGTATGATCTAAATTTATCGAGGCTTGAAATAAATTTATGAGTAGGCCTACCTATTGGTGGGGGGGGGGGGGTATAAATTGTTAAAAAAATTACCCAACTTCTTTTGTTTGAGAAAAAAATTCTTATAACTACAAAAAAATCACAATCTTTCTAATTGAATATATATTTTTTGACTTAGGGAGCGTGCAAAAACTACGTGGCTCGGTCCAGGGAGGGAGGGGGGGAGGTTGGCCGGAAGGCTACGTTGGGCTACGTGGGGGGAGGGGGGGTTTCTGAGCCAGGCCACGTAGCTTTCCTTTCATAATATGTCACATTTAAATTGAAGAACAGCACACACAACAGCATGTGAATATTTATTTCCCTCAGTATGTAATTTACAATAGTCTGACAAGAGAAAACAGTACAAAATGTCCTCTGGAATCAAAAGGGTGAAAAAAAGCTACGTGCTAGTTGGGGTGGGGAGGGGGTAGAAGCAAAAGCCACATAGGGTTACGTGGGGGGGGGGGGGGGGTGTTCACAGGAGGCCAAGATGGAGCTACGTGGTTTATGCACGCTCCCTTATTTGTAATTAATTTTGGCTCAATTATTGTATACTATTTTAAAATTCATTTCAATAGCTTCGAAACATCAATTTCAATTCTCTAGCTGTTATAGATCACGAGTGTTTTCAATTAAACGCATTAAGGCCAGGCGCACATTGACGCGCAGTCGACGCAGCGCAGCACAGTTTCTGTGTCTCTATGTTTTGTGGCGGAACAGCGCAGAGCAGGGCAGCGCAGTACTGCGCCACGCTGTGATCACTGTGCCACGCAGCTCACTAGAGCCAGTTTACAACCTAACACTTCACGCGGTATTTATAATCTTGCTTTGCTTATAATCATTTTCCACTACGGAATAAGAAAAATTGATTAAACGGATGCGTGACCAACATGCAATTCGCAATATCAGCCGTAATTAATGTATAAAAATTAAATTTAAACAAGAAATTTGGACAATGAGCCCAACAAGTGGCCAGTAAATTCAGCATTTTTTTTATCATACAACTGTCCACTTACTATTTTCACTTTTATTTTATCCTTTTGCATTCATTTTTAATAAAACTTTTAAAAAATATTGATATTTGGGCTATTATTACATTATTTTTTTCTTATTATTTGTATTACATCTTTCAATAGTGTCCCCAAAAACACTTTTTTTTGGGAGGATGCTTGTGAAGACAATTTGTTGAACACTGCTTTTTTAGTTTCAAGTATTTCTTATGTTCTGTTATGTAGTTATTTAAAAATATAATAATAAATAAAAGAGAAATACATTCTTATAAATGGCATGTACCTTCAAACGCTAAAAATTTAAAAAAAATAACCACGAAAATACTGCGAGATTTTCTTCAGTTCTAATAGGTAATTGAGTGTAGTCGAGAAAATAACAGGTTACATTATGCCGTGAATCTCCGCTCGAGTCATCCAAAAGTAATCTTTTGAGAATTCTCTTGTTACTGCAAAAGCCAGATGAGAGTTTCTTCTTTTCATATAATTACTTTTGCATACTTTTATCTAACTCAGCTTCTGTTAAAGTAATAACAATTTTCCAAGCTCGGCATCCCAATCTGATTCAGAAATCAAAAAATGAGTTTTTGCATCGACATGTTTTTGGTTACCCTTTATTGTCGGTTTCTCGCACAACACAATGCTTTGTAAACTGCGCTCTAATATGCGCGGGCAACTGCTCGACTCAGTTTGATTGTCTGTGCTGCCCCTACTGCGGCACGCAACTCAATGTGCGCCGCGGGTAAAGTATTGCACGATTTTCAAAATGTATGGACTTTTTTGCCAAATTTCGCACTAAACACACTATATTTGAGTCGAGTAGTGTCAGAACAGTAGTATGGAATGGAGTTACTGAAGATATGCTAAATTTAATGTCGGCAAAGAAAATGTATGGTCCTTAAAAATTAGGCACAGCAGTAATGATGAAATTGACAATGTATAAAGACTTGAAAATAAACAAATCTTAATTTTGACTCTCACTTCGATAATAATTGTTTCAGTCTTTCGGTTAGCGAGTCTCCGGAATTTTGTACCCAATCTACGGAAATTTAGCGGCCATCTACGGATATTCAAAGCCAAGTGGCTGGCAGCACAGCCCTCATGACAGAACTAATGCTGTTTGCTGGCAGCTCCACCGTTTTCACATTTACCCCCCCCCCCCCCCTCACAGCGTGGTTCAATTGCGGCTGGTCGTGGCGACTTGGGACTTGCATGAGCTCCACCCTAGTGTGCTGCGCCTCCTTCACCACTTTCTTCAGGTCACTCTCTATACTATAATTAGCATTTCTATCGACACTGTTCCCCGCACATCCCACTATCACTACCTTATCCTCCTTGGTTTTATGTGGCTTGTTCTCTAGAAACACTCCTATTGCTTGTTTACATCTTTTTTTGTTCTTTATGGAATCCTCCCTACCGCACGCAAATTAAAAAAAAAATAATAATAAAAAAAATTGAATTACGAAATCTGTGATGGTAGTTATCCAATATTTACCTCTGATAATTCTAACAACTTGTCATATGAACGATTTCGAAATTTTTTGTAATCACGTCACTTAAATTTTCACATACATGGAAAACACTTTTTGAGTTCTATAGTTTTAAATGATCTCTAGAGAAGTTTTTCCATGTTTTATGTTTGTATCAATTACTATGGGCTACAATTTTATGAAATAACTTTTAATTAAGAAACAACTAGTACAGAGTTATTAAACTGAAATGCGGTTATAAACTCATGGATAGCGTACAACAGCTGCGCCTAGTTTTACAAATTGAAAAAAAAATAACTTCAGCTTTGTAAAAAAAGAAAAGAATTAAAAACCTGGCACCCTTGTTTTTTTCTAAATTTGTTTTTTTTTTCCCAAAAGCAGTGTATTTCATAAATTATAGTTTTATATACTTTTACATTTGTGTTTTAAATCTTACTGAATCATATAATGTGTTACGTAATGATTCATAACTGTATCTGTATAGGTAACATAATTTTATTCATCCTCTATGTCAGTACCACATTCACTAGTATCAGCACTACCAACACTAGTTCGGTCGGTGTCGGAATTTTCTGTTTCTTCTTCTGTCTCCTGTAGTTCCATAACTTCAGAAATAGTTACATTTTCTTTCACTGGTTGTTCTTGCATTGTACGCAAAGGATTTCGAGACTGCAATTTTAAACTGTGAGCAAAGTACACACTGTGTATAAATACTGCGCAAATAGTTCTGTATTAAGGTCTTTTAAGTTTGAATTTAAATCTATTTTCACACAAAATAGGAGCTTTATTTCTTTTTCAATCGTTGGTTTACGCCAACGGTTGCAAGGAAACGATTCCTAATTACTGACAATTTAATGACTCTGTATCACAATACGCTGAGAGTTTAAAAAGTATACAAATATAAGGAAAGCACAATAAGTAATAAAAAGAGGCAAAAAACCAGAGATAAATCTAAAATTCCTAATTTTTTGAAAAGATCCGTAGATGTACAGATAAAGTCGTAGGGCTGACAGCACTAGTTCAAATAGCGAGTATCAATCCAAACAACGGGGAATGGGGATTCCTTCTCGAGCAACCTAGCGTCTTCGGGAAGTCCCGGCTCGTAAAAGAAAGCTTCAGTCAACGTTGCCAATATTTTCGTACTTTTTTTATACTGAACCAGAAAAATATAGTAGATTTAAAAATCAAGATAAGTACTTAGTACAAACGGTAAAACAGCCATATTAAACGATAAATGCCTTACAAATTTGATAATTAGTAGTTATGAAAAAAAGTGTCCCAGAAAAAAAACTTGTTTTATTCATAGTTTTTTCATGTTCTTTTGCAAGTGAGAAAAAAAACCGTTTTTTGCAACACCAGCTGTGCGCATCCGCAACGCAGCCTATCTTCTCTTGCCACTGAGCATTCGGATTGAAAGCAGTCTGCGAGCGTGGTTGATGAGCGGGAAGAAGCAGGTTCGAATTCCCATCCGACCAGCCACATCTCCGTTTTCGCTTCAGATGAATAACAGCATTTTTCCTTCAAAAGGCTATGGCCGAATTCCTTCCCATTCCTTACTCCCAGTCCTTTCCCGCCTCTGCTGACCTTGACGTCGAACAACAGACTGAGTCCATTCTCACTTATTGTTTACAATCGCAGTTCGCCTGTCGCCACCAGAGCGTTGTTATCTGCTTACTGGCTATTGTCGATGAGTTTTTTTTGGTCTCCGGAGAGTTGTGGTAATTTCGACAGCTATCTGGTCTCTGTATTTCATATTTATGTTACCAGTAATAGCAAGTGATTCTGTCTGCAAGCTCTACTAGAGCTGATTTTTTTGTCATTTAAAACTCTATTGCTCTCAGAATCTGTCTATTACAATAGCAATAATACGTTTTATTTATTTTTTGCCAGTGGTGGCTCGTGGTTTTTATACTGGGGAAGGCTGCGAATATTTTACCCCTGCCGTCAAAGCCCCGATGGCGAGAGTCGTGCAGAGTTCCCCCCCCCCCTACCACTCTATCTTAAAATAAATATTTTTGGCAGTTCAATCTAACGGACATGAGATTGTATTAAATATTTTTCACTGGAATTACGTTTTTTTCACCTTTGCATGAAAATTCTTTAAGTCTGTAATACCATTCTCTGTCCAAACGTAGTCTTTACAATTCGTAACAAGACATGAGAAACATAAAAATTCACTTTTTACTTCACAACCACACAACTACACATTGCTCTGCTGAAATTGCGAATATACCCTTGCCTGAATATGCAATGTTTTTGTTCATGACTGATGTTAAAATCGGGTCTAGGCGCTCAAAGATTATTCACGTTAACTCTAAACTAGTGTTTCAAATTGGTCCCCAGTAAATTGCAGACCGAATTCATATCGTACATTCAGAGTGGCAGAAAGGTGCAGCTATTTTCAAAAACGAAAATATAATTAACAAAAGTTCACGCTCAACCGCACAACACAAAAATAAACTTCCAAATAACACACTTTCTCATGTAAACTCCTTTAGCAACTTAGATAATGATATGATTCGCACCCTTATTTCATCTAATCGTTCGAAAAATCCGTGACCAACACCCAAAACATAAAAGTAGCTTTTACATTGTCAACATATAAATATTTAATGTTGATAGATAGATAGATAGTTTGATAGATATGTTCACTTTGATCCCATGTGAGAATAATCTCGGGGATGTGGAACAGTACATACACTTATTACTAATGTCAATATTACTATATAATTGATAATATTATTATATATTGACAACAAGTTAGCAACAACCCATTAGTATAACCAATATCCCCTGTAATCTACACATACAATCCGGAGTTAATTAATACTTATTATGTGGAACAGTGTATAAACTTGTTACCAGCGTCTAATAACCAGTTATTTCCTTACCAACCAGTTACCATGATATGTTTCACTGTAATATGTGACTACATATTATATCATATTAGTTGCTATTTATGTGAAACAGTACACACACCTATTAACAATATCAATTATATTACCAACCACTCATAAGCAGTCAATTACTTAAAAACCTGTTAGTATGATAATTTTTCACAGCAGTTTTTGAGTGCATGCTATCCCATGTTAGTTGAGTGAAATTTTTGTAAACAGTGTAATTAGTTCATTTGTCAAAGGTTTCAACAGAAAGAAAAACCATATATCCTTTTAGTAATTGTGGATAATTTTGTCACCTTCCCCATCCATACACTATATATACTATTTTGTCAATCGTTCTTAGTTACCAAATTCCAAGAATAAAATTCTTTCACAGAGTAAAATGGGTTCTGGAGCAGAAACTCTTTCAGTTTGGACTTAAAGTAGTTGGTTTTTTGTAGATAACATTTAATTTCTGTTGGTAATACATTGAATAAGGAAGCTCCAGTAAATGTTAACCCTTTCTGTACAATTGACAGTGATATGTAATCCTTGTGAATATTATATTTATTCCTAGTATTATGGCTATGTATGTCAGCATTAAGATTGAAGTGTTCAGGATTTTCCACTACAAATGATAGTACAGAGTATACATACTGTGCTGGCATTGTTAGTACACCCAGGTTTTTAAATAGATTTCTGCACAACGTCTGTGGGCTTGCTCCACAAATAGTTCTTATAGCACGCTTGTGCAATTTAAATGCCCTCTGTGCTTGTGACGAGTTTCCTCAGAATGAGATGCCATAAGTGAGCTGGGAATGAAAATATGCAAAATATACTAACTTTCTGGTTTCTATATTAGCTATTCTAGATATTACCCTCAGTGAAAATGTTGCAGAATTCAGTTTTTTAAGAAGTTGTTGAATATGCTGTTTCCAGTTCAATTTGTTATCTATATATACACCCAGGAATTTTGTGAAACTGCTTTCCTTGATTGTTTTTCCTTCTGATATCACATTAAAGCTGTCCTTTGTTTTATTTTTTATAACAAACTGAAGTAACTGTGTCTTTTCTATAATCAGTATTAGTTTGTTGGCATTAAACCACCTGTTAATTTTCTTTATAACATCATTTGCTGTGTTTTCAAGGTTTTGTGCTGATGGGTCTTTCAAGGATATGCTAGTATCATCTGCAAAGAGCACCATGTGTTCATTATCACCTAGTATATGTGGGAGATCATTTATTTAGATTAAGAACAGCAGAGGGCCAAGAATTGAACCCTGAGGCACACCACATTTAACTATACCCCATTCTGAGTTTATAACATCTCCTGTATTAGCATCTTTCAGAGATACACATTGCTTTCTATTTTCCAGGTATGATTTAAACCAATGTCCTGGCTTACCACTAACTCCATAGTGGTCTAATTTACCTAGTAGAATCTCATGATCAACACAGTCAAAAGCCTTAGCAAGATCACAGAATATACCTAGGGAATTTAATTTTTATGCATTGATTCCAGTATGTTGTTTACAAAAGCAAAAATTGCTGAATCTGTTGAAACGCCTTGTCTAAAACCAAACTGTACTTTACTGAGTAGGTCATTCTTTTGTAGATGTGCATACACCCTTCTGTACATTGCTTTTTCAAAAATTTTGAAAATGCTGGTAGAAGTGATATCGGTCTGCAATTTTCAATCTTTGAGGTATCACCCTTTTTATAAAGCGGTTTGATTATTGACTTCTTGAGTGAGTCAGGAAAGATACCTTCTTCAAAAGAACTATTACAAATATGACTAATAACTCTACTAATGCTGGTGTTACATTGTTTACTACATGGTTTGAAACCTCATCATAACCAAATGACTTTTTATTTTTGAGGGATTTAATAATTTTTTCAATTTCATTTTGACTGGTGGGAAATATAGACATAGGTGCTGTTTTTGGTGACAAGGATTTAAGTATTGCTATAGCATCCATATTCCCAATATATTTTCCTTTTATTTTTTCAGTAACTGTTAAGAAGTAGTTATTGAAAGCACTTCCTACATAACAGGGGTCAGTTACAAGTTTATCATTAATGCTTATAGATATAGGTTTATGTTCAAGGGATGATACGGTTGTTTCCCTTTTAATAATGTTCCAGACACTTTTTATCTGAACTACTAATCTCATCGTTTATGGCCAAACGTTTAGCTTCTTTTACTAATTTGGTTAAAATTCTACAGTAAGTTTTGTAATGTTGTCTGAGAAGCGTATTATCAGTATTCCTAACTTTTACATACAATTCCTTTTATGTCTGCAAGATGTTTTAATACCAACTGTAACCCAATTTTTGTTTACTCGTTTTTGACCAATTGGAGCTAGTTTTGTAGGGAGACACCTTTTGTAAAATTCTAAAAACCTTTGGTGAAAGTAATTGAATTTATTGTTTAGTCCTTTTAATTTATAAACAGTGCTCCAGTCCTCATTGAGAAGTTCATCATTTAATATTTTTACTGAATTGTTCTTTAATGGCCTAACTCTGACAAATCCTTTCTTTTTGTTGTTTTCATTTCCCACAACATCCAAAGTATTTATTTGAGCATTATGGTCTGACAAACCATTTTCCATTGGAACTGTTTCATATATTTCTAATTTATTGTGCTCTACAAAAATGTTATCAATAATGGTACTACTATCTTTTTGTGTTCTAGTTGGGAAATTTACAGTTTGATAGAGATTGAATGATCTAAGCATTCCTAGAAGATAATCTGTCTGGTTACATTCTACAGCAAAATTTATGTTGAAGTCTCCACAGAGGATAATTTCCCGTTTAGTTCATGATAAATTTATTAGAACCGCTTCAAGTTTATTACAAAATTTACTGAAGTCTCCTGTGGGAGCCCTATAAACTGTCAGCACTATAAGATATTTGTTTTCTAATTCTAACTGTATTGCACAACATTCAAAATCTTGTTCTATACAGTATTTACTTACATCTAACGATTTTGTCTCAGTATTTTCTCTTACATATATTGCTGCACCACCCATTCTCATCTCTGACCTGCAATAACAAGAAGCTAATCTATATCCAATAAAAGGGAGGAGACCTATTTCAGAATTCTTCAGATGATGTTCTGTCAGACATACGATATTTATGTTAAGATTTAATGATTTTTGGGTTTCTTCTATAGATATTATCAACTCATCAAGTTTGCTTGAGATACCCCTAATGTTCTGATGGAACAAAGCTATTTTAGACTGACATTCTTTATTTTTACTGTAATACCATTATGTACATTTCTTAAATAACTCTTCCTACTCTTGACGTTTGGCCTAAAAAGACTGAGTCCTACCACCAATTACCACTGGGATGGGGTTCACATCCAACCTGCCTCTCCTGATGCTATTGGCAATCAGTTGCGTTAGCTTCTGCTTGCCCCGAACATTCAGGTGGAGTCCATGGGAGGTATGGTCACTCCGTGTTATGCCAGAAACATCTATCAGATCAATGTGTGTTCGGTCAGCCTGACACAATGCACGCTTCAGATCTGCCTGTGTACGCTGTACATGACCACGCATCCAGGGTTGATCATAATGCTTGAACAGGTCAACAAAACCAACATTGGTGTGAGTGGTGTTTTTAGCAATGTTGTCAATGTCTGTTTCAACACAATAATTGAGATTTCTGGACAGACTATTTCCAGGACCCCCAACTATAATTATATGATCCTCTTTAGTAAGATCTTTCTCCAGGCTTGAAATTTAATCCACAACATTGCCTAGTTCTGCATTAGGCTTAAATATACTACACACCTCAACATCAGAGCCCAAGCTTGACTGTAACATTGCACTTAATCCCCTACCGTGCCTACTTCCAAGCAATAACACCTTCTTAGATTTATTTTTACAAGCTTTGCACAATGTGTGCTTTTTTACAACTTTATTGCAATGAGACAGCCCTACTGTGGTATCTGATACATCCTCAGTTAGATTCTCCAACAACCCAAAGGTATTGGAAACTTCCAACTGAAAATTTGTAGAATGCAGGTCCTGTTGTTTCCTTCCAGTTTTGGCTGCAGTCCACTGGAATTCCTTAACATTTAATGCTGCTTTTTGAGCCTTCAAAACATTGAGTTCTTTAGTTAATTCAGCCAATGTGGATTCGAGACAAGAGATCCTACTTTCTAGTTCCCTCTTTTCCTTCCTACTTTTGCAAGTCAAACAACTCCAAGGGGAGTGAAGCGCATTTTCAGCTTCCATGTAGCCACATTTAGGATGAAAACAAACTCCACAATCATTACAGCCATTTCCCTGCTTTACAACCCTGCGATAGCCACCACACTTCATGCTCATTGAGATTTTAAACAAAACAAACTATGTGCCCTTGAAGCGAGTTGTAAATTAACCTATAAATACCTTTCCTTATTATGCAATATAATTTCCACAAGACACACCTTTCTCCGTTTACCACGCAAGCAAACCAATTTTAACAATAAACCTGTTAGTAACTGCTTGTTTCCTTCACTGATAGAAGATTAATTTCCTTTAACGGTTATTAGTATAATGTAAACAACACACACGAGTTTTAAACTTGTCGAACCAACACCTTTTTGAACTATTTAAACTATGATACTTTTACTACACAGTGTTACTACACTCAAATTCACTAAACACGCCACCAGACAAATATTTCTACACGTTATTTAATATTAAAAGTAATTTAAAACAGCTGGTATCAGTTCACAACTTCCGCGAGTATGAAACCAGAAATATTTCTGCCCACATTAATGACGCATGAAAGCATAAACTGGAGATACAGTGACGGATTCGATAGTGGAAGTTCAACCACTCTGCTTATTTCCCTGCTTTGTAACAAGCGTTACAAGGAAATCATGATGGGGTTGGTACGACTCCCTTAGGCTCTGCTGTCTGAGCCTACAGCAAACCCATAACAGCAATGCTCCATAAAAGCCACGCCCCCAATACTCCGCTACATGCAATGTAATGGCGTCCAAAGGCGCAGCCTTAAAACTACTACCCGTTTGAGAAACATTCTTGTGTATAAACAGTACTAAAAATATTGACTGTCAGTGTTTAAATGTGTGTGGAAAATTCTGGAAATGCTTCCTGTTAATTTAAATTCTGTATTACTCTATTTAAAAACATATTTTGATATATCTTTTGGGGTGGCTCTGCCTCAGAGCCTTTATAACAACGAGCCGCTACTACTTTTTGCACTGACTGTTGTTCTGTCAATATAATAACAGGGCCGGCGCTAGGAATTTTGGGCCCGGGGTAAAGTGGGCGACCCTTTTTTTTTAGCTCTACAAAACTGGCCGGGTGACAATGGGTGGATTTTTGGCTTCACGGCCTGAGGGTCCCTACAATCGGTGATCGGGGCCCCCCATCAGCCGGCGGGCCCGGGTACTTTTGACCCGCTCACCCCCCCCCCCCTAACGCCGGCCCTGTATAATAATAAAACTATGGGATAGAGAGTAACTACACTGCCACGCAAAACAAGTAAAACACACCAAAGAGGAGGTGATAGCGAAATTCAACTTCACAGGTTAATAGTATATGTCATGTTATTTCGGTCATTACAAAATCGAATTAAATATACAAACAACTTGTATGCACTGATTCGGTTGGTAAGGGTTTTATGAAGTTGTTGTGTCTCCTCCGCCCGCAACTGTTGTAACTGGCCCTCGATATCCTTGTTACGAGCACTGGGACGCATTTGATGTGGGAGACGGTCCCAAACATATTCTACTGGCGACAGATCTGAGGTTCTTACTGGCCACGGCAGTACTTCAACATCACGTAGACAGTTCATAGAGATATGTGCTGTGTGTCCTTTTGAAAAATGGCACCACTATTCTGTCACATGAGGACGCAGGATGTCCGTGACATACTGTTGTGCCTTCAGAGTTCCCTCAGCCACTACCAGCCGTGACTTAGTCATACCCGATGGGTCTCCACATCCTTACGCTCCCCCAATGGTCGCCGCAAAGTTCGTCAGTGGTAGTCACCCGAGAGTGCGGAGCCTCTATTCATCGCGGAACAAGATGTGACGCCACTCATCAACAGTCCAAGATTCCCAATCTCGTCAGCGTTCCAAACACAACTGTTAGGCTGCCTTTCCATTACGCGGCTAGTCGCGGGCGACCGCAGTCGCAAGCGGCTAGTTTTGTAGCGACTGTTGTAGTGACTGCGCGCACGGCTATATTCCACAAACCAGCTCATTTCCAGAATGGATGTCTAAGAAATAAATGATGTTAACAAAAAGAAAACGAAAATATAGATTTGGATACATCCTTTGTTTTTTGCATTGGTGTCGGAGCTTACGGAAAATGCAGTGTCGCATTTATATTTCGATATAATATATACTATAAAATGAACACACCGATACGTTATGTTTTCGTCGGTGATGATCCTTTCTAACTAACTGATAAAGTTTTGCGTCCGTAAGGAGGGCAACCTTTGACAACAAAAAAGAGTTTTTAACTGCAGGTAAGGCGATAAATTTGGTATAATTAATTAAATTAAATTGCAATAGAGTGCACACTCCGGTGGCAATTTCCCCTCTTCCTGCATCCACCTACATTCGCACTCTACATATTTTAACTTTATATTCTTTCAACTTTTTGGTAAATTATTCATTATTTCTTCTTGATAACTTATTCCAATCCCTGACACCCTTACCTAAAAAAGAGGATCTTCCTTGCCTGAAATCGAGTCCCAGCTTGTGGTCATGGTCATCTTTTCCCTTCCATGCATTACTTTTCATTCTTACACCAATATCTTTCCATGTATCCTCACCAATATACGAGTTGTACACACCCATGACTCTCTTCACCTTCGTCCTGTCTTGCAATTAATCCCATTCCATCTCTTTTTAAATGGCGTATATTTCACAGAGCTTTAAACGCATATATAGATTTTTCTACAGATAGCGTAAGCTACGTGTATTTTGCGTAATTTTGTGCGTGAAAGGCGGTCAGTCGCGCGCGGTCAGTCGCGCAGTGTGAATGGCGCAGTAAGTTTACATTGCTATTGAGTCGCGCGCGGCTGCTCAAGTCGCGTGTTCTTTTGCAGTCGTGACGACTGCCAAGTCGCGGTCGCGTCAATGGGTATGGTCAATGCCATAACTGAAAAAATAACAATCGCGCGCGGCCAGCCGCTTAGTGGAAAAGAGGCCTTAGTGCAGCGCTGTTAACAGCAGCCTACTCTTGGGACTGTAATTCCCTAGTCCAGTTGCTGCTAGGCTTCGACCAGTGGCGCGGGATGACTCAGAATGTTGCAGCGAGTCCATTGATTTATTCGGAAGGTGGGCGCAGATGTGAGGTGATGTGATGTGCTTGGTGCACTATACGGCGATCATCCTTTGTGGTGGTGAAACACGGTCAAGCGGGATCTTGACGACTGATATGCTCGCCCTCACTTCCGATGTCAGGCCGCAGTCACGTCTGAATGCTCTGTAAATAGGGATACTTCACGATTCGACCAGCCGGCCAAATGGAGACCGACAATGAGACACCTTTCAAACTCAGTCAGGTGCTGATAACGTTGTGTCACACGAGTACACAGCATCTACGTATATTTGACTCAACATCTGACCCTGTTCACGACTAGGGATATTCATTACACATCGATCCATCGTATCCATTCCAGGTTTACCATATGATACATCGGATGTTTTGACAAAGAATTTTTCTATTCGCAGCTATGCATCGATTTAAAAAAAAAAAAAACATCGAATCAATGAAAAATAATGAGAAAGAAAAATAGAAATAAATTTTAAGATTAGTAAATTTATTCAAGATAAATTAAGTTATTTAAATTTGAAGTAACTGTCATTAATAGGTAGTAACACCTGTGAGCAAATGGCGGGGCATAACAACGATGAATATAAATTTTTCTTGCGATTGGCTATCCTGTCCGTACAGTGAATAAATTAAATTAATTTCTTAGGTTCGCTCATAATGTTTGCCGGTGAATCAAGAAGTTCCGACAAGATGGAACGGCACATTCTAAATGATTGAGAGGTTTTTAGAGTTGTCGTCAATAATATAATTATTCGCCATAAAAATGCACCACTTACGCCCAATGCGTCAGGATTGTCAATTCTCTCTTCTGCGTCCCCTAGAAGCTGCAACGAAAGAGGTGTCTGGTGATGGCCACTGCACTAGCAGCAAGGTCATTCCGTTAATCCATAGCTTAGTTTTAAGAATCCAATCCCTCATACTGAAAGAGTTATTCGCCAAAGAATTGAAATCGTTTGAGCTTAAAGAAATTGATAAAAGAAAGGGTGCTATAGAGAGAGTGACTCCACTCGCCACAGTGACTGTATTGGATACGAGGTTTTTTTTTTTTGTTTTTTTTTGTTTTAATATACTTTAGGGACGCACTTTCTCCCTCTACGGCAGTTGAAAAAACGAAAGACTTAATACAAATAATACTCAAAATTTTGAAATGTTGGAATCCGATTCAGACCAATCTGGAAAATCAGAAGAGAGCTTTTCTTTATGGAAAGATCATCACAAATTAGTAAACAAGAGCTGGAAATTAACACAGTGTAAGACTGCAATTTCGTATTATCTATTTATTTGTATAGTCGAGTAGGAAGACTCAATGAGAATCGTTTAGAAATATGGAGTGGTATAAAAGTTCAGTTTCCTAATGTTTATAACATTTCCTTCAGTTGTCGGGACTTTTGTTCCACCCGAACGTATATAGAATGAATGGAAAACGATTAAGTAAACTTTTCTTTCTGCAAAGTTTGCCCAAACACCAATGGTGTTAAGTGGTTAAAGACTTAATATAAATATTTTTAGGCAGATTTAGTATTTAATGACTGGTTCTTTATTGTAATGGTCTGATATCATAATGAAATATTTCTTTTATATTTAGTGTTTGTTTCACTTAGAAAGTTATATCTCACTCATACAACATTACTTAACCAACACACAGTAATTATAAAATTAATTTTTTAATTTTGGGTGAGTGGTTAACGCTCTGGCCTCGCATTCGGGAGGATGCGGGTTTGAATCCCCGTCCGGGCATCCAGATTTTGGTTTTGCATGGTTTCCCCAAAATACTCAAGGTGAATGCCAAGATGGTTCCTTCAAAAGGCCATGGCCAAATTCCTTAGCGCTCCTTGCCACCAGGCATTTCCTGCCTCTAATGACATCGACGAGGTGTAAAGCCATAAACAAGAAAAGCATAAAATTAAACACATCATTACAGCTGCAGCACTACACTGCTGGTATAGTGTTACTCTTGTTTTTACATGGACCAAACGAAGAACTATCTGGAAATGGTGAATGTCAAATTATTGTCACATTTTCTCTTGGCGATTTTAAAGGAACAGGTAAGAGATAAATGAAACGACAGTTGATGACGAATATTGTTGGTTTGTATTTTTTGAACTAAGAAAAACACAAAGGTATTCCTGTTGAAAAAAACATCGATGTTTTTAACCGATTCATCGTAAAACATCGATGTATGGGTCCGATGTATTACAACGAAAGGAAAAAATTGATGTACTTTCTAAGTGGACGCCCCTATTCACGACTAGGGTTGCCAGCCGTCCGGTTCTAAGGCGATTTAACTGCGTCCTGGTAACTACATGCGACCGAACGCAAAATGTCCGGTTATTAAGAAATTTCAAAAATTGTTGAAATAAACAAATTCGTTTCCCTCATTCCCCTCCCGCATCTGTTTCACACTGTGTTCAAAAGTTGACAACAGTTGGTTGCATGTCTGACTGTCGTGAAGCGATAGGTTTATTGTCTCAATAACCTACCCGGCACGTTACAAATTGCCACCGGTGCCTGTGCTCCATTGCAATTAAATTAAAAATAATTGCTCTGTGAATTTTACCTTTTCTAACATACAAACCCCCCATCAATCTCCCCCCCCCCCCCACCACCATACCCGTTGGCTTCTTTCCGGTCGTGGAGATCTGAATTGTTTGCAACCCTGTTCACGACCCTTACCTGGCAACAACATTAATACCCTCTGAATGCCGTTCTACCTGAAACAGAAAATTGCAACTCTAATCATTTACATATCCACCAATGGTCTGCTTGCGTACAAAGTTACACTGACGTCCAATCATATCTACCGGGTACTCAGGAACAATGGCGAGTGAGCTGATAATAGCGCTGTGGTGGCCAACTGCGATTCATAAACCATAAATGAGAATGGACCCAATTTATTGCTCTTTTTTTTGCCTCGTCGATGGCAAAGACGGGAAAGACTGGAAGCAAGGAACGGGAATTCGGCCACAGCAGAAAAAAATATGGATAAATTATCAAGGACTTACTCTTAGTCTTTTAGGTATAATCAGGTCGTCTCTGACCACGCAAATCAGCACGCCATTTTCCTTCGATCAAATTATTGAAGAGCAACCGCTTAGGATAAAATACAGATCCAGCTAGTATTTCAACCAGATTGGATCTGGTGATCACGATCTTTCATGCTTTTACAATAGCAATATTGTCTCTGTCCGTGCTTAATACTTCTATTGATTCTCCTAACGCCCTTGATACTCAACAAAAATTCTAAAAATTTTGCGAACTGTAGCCAAAGGATCAGTTTTGTATTTTACCCACAGTGGATCAAGCGGTAACGATCTATTAACCTAACTCCGGAACTATTGTACAACAGTGACTACACTCAAATTACGGCCACGGGCTTACACTGGTGTTTAATAAACACACACTCTCTCAAAACATTAAAGTTAATAACGTGTAACTTTTTCCTTTGTTTAGTTTGAATGAAGTAAATTCAACAAGTCTGATTACTGAATGCTCTGTAGTGGCGTAACAACCGACAAATTGACTCGGAATGTATTTTCCTCCCGATAATTTGTTACCATGTCAAATGCTTACAAACAATAGTTTGTTGTGCAGCCTATTACCTGATAGTAACGGACAGTTTAAGTTATTGTCGCGAAATATCTGTATAGAATGGATAATATGTTTTAAAACTACTCCTCTAGGGATGAATCATTAAGCGTTTGTTGGGAAAATGTCTCAATGCATACATTGTGATGAGAACTTCAACAATTGTTTAAGGTTAAAAGTTTCGAATAACAGTTTACCATTAACAAGGTCACAGTCACTTTTCTGACATGCAGGATTAACTGGCAGCAGATTCCTTCTGTTTCGCTTGCCGTATACCGTAACTGCTACTGACAGAGGCGAATAGAACGCTAACTGTCCTCTGAGGATATGGGATCTATAGAAAAGTGACACGTAATTGATCATAATATCTTGCTTAGAAAATTAGAACATTTAGGAGTTAGAGGAGTAGCAAAAAATTGGATAAAGTCCATACCTTTATAATCAGAAACAGGTTGTTGAATGTAGTTTTAAGACTAACAACAGTGTAAACTATGTTCGCTCAGATTGCAAACACATCAAATATGGAGTGCCGCAAGGATCAATTCTTGGGCCTTTACTGTTCTTAGTGTATATAAATGATCTAGAAACGACAAGTACCTGCCAGAAGTATATTAAATATGCAGATGACACCAGTGTATTAATAAAAGAATGTAATGAGGAACAACTAGTGAAAAACATTGAACACTGTTCTAAAAACTTAGCAAACTGGTTTTCTCAAAACAAACTAATAATAAACACAGAAAAAATCACATGACATACACTTCAGGACAAAAACTAATTTAGATACCCCAGTACCTACAGTAAAACTCTGTGATGAACTACTGAAAAATTCAGGAAAAACAAAATTTCTGGGAATATGGATACAAGATAATTTAAAATGGAATATACATGTTGATCACCTTTGTAAAAAATTAAATACCATTTGCTACATGATGAGAATATTAGTTGGCTGCATATCAGATGAAACAATTAAGAATATTTATTTTGCGTATGTGCACTCATTATTAAGGTACGGTGTTATATTTTCGGGAAATTCCCCACCAAGTATCAAATGTTTCAAAATGCAGAAAAAAATTATTAGGATTATGAATGGGGTACAGAGTAGAACCTCATGTAGACTTTTATTTAGAAAGATGCAAATTCTACCACTGCCCTGTATATATATGCTGGAAACAATAACATTATTAAAAAAAAATACTGAAGCTTCTGGGTATACATTACAAACAAACAATGATGTGCACACACATAATACTAGACAGACGTTAGATTTACATGTACCACAAACAAATACCACCCTATGTCAGAAAGGACCACTTCATGCAGGAATGAGATTGTTTAATAACCTACCAAATAGTATCAAATCTGTAAAAGAAAATACAAAATTCACTTCAGTACTGAAGGAGTACATGCTCGGCCACTGCTTCTACAGTATTGATGAGTGTTTTCAACCCAAATGATAGACTTAAATAGTGAAAAATCATGTGTTATTTGTAATTATAAATTTTGTGTCTTTATCAAACTTGTACAGCTATCTTACGAATGATCACAGCATTGATAAAATGCCCATGTGTGTGGTGTGTGTGTGTGTGTGTGTGTGTGTGAGAGAGAAGAGAGAGAGAGAGAGAGAATGTACTGTCTGTCTGCGTACAGACTATTTTTGACTTATCCCATATCATTTGTACTTTGTACTATGTATGATGCTAAGGGACCAATAAATACAAATACTTGTAAGAAACTGTTAATTTCTCTATAACACTGTGTCAGTCATACGGTAGATGTTTTAGTTTTAGGTTGTTATTTATCTTATAACCTTCCTCAAGAAAACAACGTAGGCAAGTAGGCCCTATCGCTCACATGTATTTGTTAAATCGTGACTGAGTGCTGGAATATAATATAACCAGTAGGCGCCATTGCTCTGTCCCGTTCCGGTTTTTAAAGAGGACCCCGAGCAGTAGATTCACTGGAACGCGGTATGGAAATGAGAAGATTTCCGTTTTACTTTGCAGCTACTGGTGTGATACTAAATTTTCCTCCTTTCGGTAAATATGGAATTCTGTGCGTATTCTGTTGTTTGGGCATACATGCAGTAGTAGAATTGAAATGAAAGGGGAGAAATCTATGATCCCACTACAGATGATTAGAGCTGGATGTATACTTCAGTAAGTCAACATGGATTGTCAGGATTGATACACAGATTAAAAATTAAAGCTCTTACAATGCAGAGAGAAGACATATCCTTAGCTATGATGTTTTGATCATTCGCTGCATTGTAATTAATAAATAATAAAATGTAAACCAGAAGTTAATAACAAACAGTACAGTAGTTTATACTCATCTGGTACTGCTGTGGGCTTTACAGTGTGCCACAGAACTGTAAACCATCAGACGTGAATCCAGTCTGGTCCCCGTTACAGAGTTGTTGTATTGTGTTTTTAGTTTCGCATTAAAACTGTAACAGCAAATGGGCGTTTCCCTACAGAACGGAAAACTTGGCATCTTATTTAAGTTTATCGAGAATTTAGCAGAAACTTATTCGAGCCAGTGACAGATGATGCTAAAACGTAAATGTTTATAAAATGCCTACTGGAAAGGTTCTTCTTCTCGTATCCTCTCATCGCCGAGCAGAGCATCATATAACTGCTATACACGACAGTTCCGACAGCTACCTCCGCTGTCTTCGTCAGGTGATATGGTAGGTCGAAGATGATACTGAGACAACACGCAACCGACTGTGAACGTGTCATCTACATAGCTAGAGCTGCTACTGTTTCTTACAGTACCAGGACATAGTCCTGTGATTGGTATGTGATTCTTGTTTTTCTTTTTATTTGCTTAAAGAATGGCTGGTTGATGTAGTCATCACATGATAGTTGGCAGCCTGGTTGACATGGAAGTTGGCAGACAGGTTAGCAGCTGAATTAAAGTTGTTTGCTGGTTATCCAATGAATCTTGGGAATGACAATGTTTGTTCCACCCACAGCCACCTCGGCTGCCTTCCTAGCGAAGGCTGATGCGGGAGCCATCCTGTTGACTGCTGGTGCAGCGTCGGATGCCTGCTGGGTTGTGGACGTCGTTGAGGTGTTCCTTGCGCCTCGGTTCTCTTCCAGAGCGCCTGTCAATCCCGCTGCTGTTGCAGATCTTGGATGATGGGTTTCCATGCTTCACTCAATAGGAGACCACCATCTCTGTTGCTGTTATTGGTACTCAATCTAATCTCGAATGATTCTTTTGTCAGTAAGTAGACTTCGCCGCTGTTCGTTCCGCTAGTTTTGATGATGTAACCAGCAGATAATCTTCACATGTCACAGCCATTCAACACTCATCATGCCAAGATCCATAAGCGCAAACTAAACATTTTTTTACTTATGGCTTTACGCCTCGCTGCCTGGAGTGATCTGGAAAACCCAAATATGGATGCCCGGACGGGGATACGAACCGGCGTCCTCTCGAATGCGAGGCCAGAGTGTTAACCACTCACCCACCACGCTCGGTCCAAACTGAACAGACTGTGTGTATCTACTGATGACACAGACAGCAAGCAGTCAAGAAAAGCACATGCAGGGAGCAGTTATAAGTTTTTACCTGGTACTGTTGATAATACTATAGCGTAAGCTGTACTGATGACGTTGCCGCTCCTGCCGCATTCACAGTTGGTGACGTTTTGTTGTATTAGCAACTTCGACCTACCATTTTACCTGATGAAAGCAGCGGTGGCAGCGGCCGAAACGTCGTGTGTAGCAGAACTTAGCGGCAGAACGCCGTGAAGAATTTTTATATGCCGAGAAAGATTCGGTTATCACAATCTCAAACTTTATTTTCATGAAATCTTCATATAACGGGAAAACTTCCATTGCTTAATCCAGAAAACCTATTTCATAATAACACTTCGTGCTTCATTTCGCGAACTGATCCGTTGTTTTGGATAATACAAAATAATACAAAAGATCCTTTAAATGTAAATACCGACTCAACATTGAGGCTGTTTTTGCACCTTGACTTCATTACTGTGCTGCAACAAAGCCTGTGATATCAGAGAAAATCGCATGGATCACGTTCGGAAATCCATCTGTCTTGTTGTCTAGTTCTGATTAACTTAGATTATTGTTTTAACCTGCAATATTTTAGGTATATTCCGAGAAAAAAATTTCTAACTTCCTTTATAGTAATTTCTATTGAAATTAGAGTTTCTACTTCAGCTTAAATGCAGCCACTGATAAGTTATGTTCTGTGTATGACATGAGTAACACTTTGATTTATTTTTCCTTTCAATACTTACTTGGCTGTTGTATCACACGTAAAGGTTTCATATTTTCTTTGAATAAACGGTCTGAGCATTGAAGTAATTTAATACAAACTAGGAAACGTTTCTAGTGTGTTTGCTACAAATCACGACAGATACAATAGCAAAAACAGGGTTGCCAATTGCTGACACGCAAAAAGCTCGCGGCATTGAGAGCGTCTGGTCTTCATATACTGGACTTAAATATTTATATTTCATAATGCCATTTTCAACGTTATGAATAATTTTAAGGTAGATAATAAAGCTTGAAAGGTGAAACACAATCAAGCAAAACAAAAAGCTTGTTATGTACTTACATGTGGCTACGATTTATAGTACTAAGTGTGCTTAAATTTTAAATTGTAATGAAAGTGTGAACGTTAGAATGTGTTTTCTGCTTGCAGGTCTGCAATGGATGCGGTGACCAAGTTGATGGTGAGCGCTTTGAAGCAGGAAGTGCTGTCCTGGCCCGTCTTGCAGTCTGCGCAAGTGGTTGGTGACTACTCGATCCTCGATAGCCTGCTGGAGGCCGGTACTGTCACTTCCAGCCAGCTGGAGATGACTAAGAGCCTGCTGGATTCTCCAGACATGGCGCAGTCGGTAATGCAACCGCTGCTGCAGAAAGGTCACCTGCACCTGCTCCGGATGGCGCTGCGGCACCGGCCGGGACTGGCTAAAGAGCCAGTCGACGACGCGTCGTCGACGCCGCTGCACGTGGCCTCGAGGCACGGCCAGCCCGCCGCCGTGCGGATGCTGCTGGACGCGGGGGCGGACCTGGAGGCGGTGAGAGAGAGTGACGGGTGGACTGCGCTGCACGAGGCGGCGGCGTGTGGAGGCGGCGGCGGGCCCGTCGTGGCGGGAGTGCTGCTGAGGGCCGGGGCCCAGGCGGAGTGCAGGGACACAGAGGGCAGGACGCCGCTACAGCTGGCGGCGGCGGCGGGACACGCGGCCACAGCGCAGCTACTGTGCTCGGCGGGGGCGGACACCACTGCGGGGGAGCGGGACTGGGACAAGAGGCCGCTGCTGCTGGCGGCGGACACGGGCAGCGTGCGCACAGTCAGGGCGCTGCTGGGGGCGGGCGCCGGGGGCGGCACTGACCAGCGGGGGCGGACTGCGCTGCTGTGGGCGGCGGAGCAGGGCAGGAGCAGAGCCGTCGCCACGCTGGCGGCGGCGGGGGGCGGACGTCAACGAGAGAGATGAAAAGGCCAGCGGACGCCGCTCCACTGGGCCGCTCAGTGCTGTGACGCGGAGGCGGTGAGAGCCCTGCTGGAGACGGGGGCCGACCGAAACTCTATAGATACAGACGAGAGAACTCCGCTACACCTGGCAGCCGAGAAAGGCAACACCAGTGTATTGCGGCTGTTGCTAGACGGCGGGGAGGTTGACGTGAAGGACGCTGATGGTTGGACGCCGCTGCACCTCGCGGCCTGTTTTACAGACAGCGTGGAGACTGCGAGAGAGCTGCTGGCTGCCGGGGCGGACATCACAGCTCGAACAAAGCTCTATGGGAGAACTCCGTTGCATCATGCTGTTGAGCGTGACTGTCTAAACATGGTGCGGCTGTTGGTTGAGAAATCGGACGTCAACGTGACTGACAATCATGGTTGGACGTCGCTGCACCTAGCAGGTTTCTGGGGCCGCTTGGCCGTGGCCAGGGTGCTGCTAGAGTCCGGAGCAGACAAGATGGCGAAAACCAAAAATGGAGAGACGGCATACGACATTTGTCGTAAGGAGCTGAAGAAACTACTCGAATAAATACCGGATCTTCCAATGCTTCCGTACTTCAAAACTACATTCAGGTTTCAGATAAACAAATCTTGTACTGTTTTTTGATTAGAAATCTATGATACTTTATTCCTGTAGTTGTTAATATTGAACCAGTGATTTAGTAATTTCTTTCGGTTTCTGACGAAACATTTCTGTATGTTCCTAACCCATATTAACAAACTTTTCCTTGTAACAAAATTTTGGTGCCGTTATGTAAACGGACATAATTTATCGAGTGTATGTACAGCAGTTAAATACTTTATGTACTAATTAAGAGTTATCTACATTATATTTCTACCTCTTTTGTTGTATTTTAGTCTTGATCCTTACTATTGTATGCATCTCATTTCATTTTAATAAAACGGGTACACAACTAACAATAGCGTACAATTTTCAGCAGGCTTAGCAATCTGGAGTACTCAGGGTTCGAATCCATCCAGATTTAGCTTTTCTACAGTTTGCCAAAATCACTCCAATATGATGCTGGGATGATTCCTTCAAAACGCAATAGACTAATTCCTTCCTGTCCCAATCTGTAAAACCAGTTCTTTTCCATCTCTAATGACCATGACATCGTCATGGCTTATAGCGATAAGCAAAAGAGAAAACTATATTTCACTTTCAAACATTTGTTTTACTGTTTTAACTCCGTACATACATAGGGGACAACATAAAACAAGCAAAACGCAATTAGTATCACCTATACTGAATTCCGAACTCTATATGGCGACCGCTGCAACACAAAGCCAGCGCGCAAGCGACTGCGCTGCCGGGGACGGTGTTCTCAGCCCTTATTTCTGTCTGTTGAGTTCGCACTGATTGTTTGGCTGTGATCTTTCTTAAAGTCACATTTTCTCATCCTGTACCGCAAAGAATTCATAGTGTCACCATCACAAACCATGAATAACATACAGCCTAGCAAACATTAAAAATTAATAACAATTTTATAAACTCCCTCATTTACTTTAGATGACTGAGAATATTTTACGTTTTGGTTACCTACGGGAGGCTACAAACGGCAAACAAACATAATATTCAGTTTACTGGCCAACCTCTAACGAAATAATTTGATTATTTGTAGATCTACGTAATTACTATATGAATTTAATTAGTCTAGCAATCTCGAAAGCTTTTTCAGTTCCACTCGTTGGCTCCCTGGCCGCTGGGTTAGGTTAGACAGCTGTCTGTGTATCACCGCAGTGACGGCTTAATTTAATTTAATTTAATTGCAATGGAGCACAGGCTCCGGTGGCAATTTCCCTACACACCATCTTCCCCCTATCCTGCACCTACCTACATTTGCCCTCTACAAATTTTATCTTTAAATTCTTTCAAACTTTTCGGTAAATTAGTCATCATTTCTCTTGGTAACTCATTCCAATCCCTGACACCCTTACCTAAAAAAGAGAATCTTCCCACACCCTTGTGCCTGAAATCGAGTGCCAGCTTGTGGTCATGGTCATCTCTTCCCTTCCGTGCACTACTTTTCATACCTATTGCCATATCTTTCCATGCCTCATTGCCAGTATATGCCCTGTACACTCCCATGACCCTCCTCAGGAGTTTGCAATGAATCCCATTCCAGCTCCTTTATCATATCCGTCACCGATTGCATTCTGCGATAATTTCCAGAAACAAATCTAGCAGCCCTTCTTTGCACCCTCTCCAGTTCCTGTATTTGATACGTAAAATGAGGGTCCCATACTACACTACCATATTCGAGCAATGGTCTGACCAAAGTTTTGTAACCCAATGCCTTTACTTCTCCCGTGCATCCCCTCATCTCTCTCCAAGAAGTGCAGAACTTTGAAAACTTTTCCTACCACCTGTCCTGTGTGTCCTGCCCAGTTAAGTTTATCAAAAGTAATTCCAAGATATTTACATTTCAAGTCTTCGGCAAGCAATTCTTTCTGCACCTTATATTCATAATTAACCTTTTGTTTTTTATTTGGGTATCTAATAAGCTGACTCTTCTTTGCATTTATCTTCATTCCATGTTTACCAACCCAATTAGATATCCTGTCCAGATCACCTTGCAACTGTTTACAATCCTCTATCCTTTTGATTCTTTTATAAAGCATTATGTCATCTGCAAACAATCTAATTTCAGATAGTAAACAATCAACACAATTATTCATTAGAATAATGAATAGCAATGGTCCCAATACGCTACCCTGTGGCTTTTACTGGCACATGCCGTACTGCAATTATTTCTTGATAGTTTGTAGACTTGAGTATCAACGCTCCTTGCTCTGCTAGTTTTGATAACATAACCAGCAGAAAACCTTTACATTTTATAGCCACCCAACATTCCTTCCTAATTTTCTTCTAGAATTGCAGTACAATGTTAAAAATATTAAGAATTCATTTCTGAAGTCTCCCTCTTCGAAATCTGAAAAGGTAAGTAAATTTTTTCTTTTTTTGGGGGTGGGGGGGGGGGCGGGCAATATTACGATTTCGGTGGCATAAAACAAAAATATTATATGAAGATATTCGAGATTATGAGTAGATCGGAATTGACGGAGAAAGTTGGAAAAAGCACTAGTAAATTACACACTGTCACTACTAGTTCTGTCAAGTTCGCGGCGAATTGTTATTAGCTACAACTATATTCCAGAATAGAGATGAATAATGTAATCAAGATCTGTTCAGATACTGTTGCTCCTATTTCCTTCCCATACCACTTTGCTTACGTGACAAAAGTTGTGTGTTCACGAAACAAAATTTTGTTCCGATGGTAGTACGGTACAAGTAGTAGTCGGGGACAGGAATGTTGGTTTCAATGTATATACAAGTTAAATGTAACGCAGTGGTATCTTAAGTAGTCAGAAATGTAATATGATTCATTTTGTAAGCAAAAAATCCGTTTTAAATCTGCTTTAGTCTAATAATTGAATGCCCTTAAATATGGTTGAATTTATGAGGTCACAATCTGCAGCATTTGGCCATTTAGCGTTCATAACAGCTTGCGATTTGTTTCTAAATGGTAGCACTGATCAAATAGCTCTCGTATCCTTCCGTTTGTTTGTTTATATTTCATATACGAGGCGCGTCCAGAAAGTAAGTTCCGTTTGGTAATAAAATGAAATTGTACACAGATACAGAAGAAATTTTTATTGCACAAAATTCTACAACTCTTAAACTACTTTTCCACATAACTGCCGAAATTTTGCAGGCATTTGTCATAGCGTGGCACAAGGTTTTGTATACCTTCTTCCTAGAAATCTGCCGCCTGTCTCTTCAACCAGTTGGAAACAGTTTCTTTCAGCTCGTCGTCATTGGTGAAGTGATGACCGCCAAGGAAAGACTTGAGATGTAAGAACAGATGAAAGTCGCTAGGAGCGAGGTCAGGGCTGTACGGAGGATGGTGAAACACGTCCCAGCCAAATCCCTGTACGAGGTTTTTCGTCACGTTTGCAGTGTGTGGTCGTGCATTGTCGTAAAGCAAAACACCTTTTGACAGCAGTCCCCGGCGATTATTCTGAATTGCACGGCGCAATTTCCGAAGTGTCTCGCAATAAGCATCTGCTTTGATTGTTTGACCACGCGGTAAGAAGTCAATGAGGAGAATGCCTTTCCAGTCCCAGAACACTGTGCACATCATTTTCCGAGGTGTCATGATTTGCTTCGGCTTAACCTTTGGTGGGGATGAAGTGTGCCTCTATTCCATTGATTGCCGCTTACTCTCAGGGGTGTCGTAAGAAAACCACGTTTCATCTCCTGTTACTATCCGTCTCAGAAATTCTTCGCCCCTTTCAGCATAACGGGTCAAAAACTCAAGTGCACTACCCATCCGTTGTGTTTTGTGTTGCACAGTAAGAATCTTTGGTACCCAACGTGAGCAAAGTTTACGGAATTTCAGTTGTTTGGTAACAATTTCATGCATCAGTGATCGTGAAATTCGGGGGAAGTCCATAGCGAGAGCACTAATTGTAAACCTGCGGTTTTCCTGGATCTTGTCATCAATCGCGTGAACCAGTTCTTCTGTAACCAAAGTTGGACGCCCACTTCGTTCTTCATCGTGCACATCACTACGCCCGCCATTGAACTGTCGGACCCATCTTCTCACCATCGAATCACTCATCGCATTTGGTCCGTAAACATCGCAAAGTTGCCGATAAATTTCACTTGGTTTCACTTTCCTCGCATTCAGAAACCGAATCACAGACCTGATTTCACAGGCGGCGGGATTTTCAATCAACGCCGATATTTCAAACAAGCACAACAAAGCGTACGTAACTGACAGCGATCTCCAAATGGCGCCCGTTCTTCCCCTTGATACACATCGTCTACAGCGCATGTGCGGAACTGCAATCGCAGCGCTGCAGCGGAGATAAATTGAAACTGAACTTACTTGCTGGACGCGCCTCGTACTATTTCCAAAGTTAGAGTTGCTCTGTAATTATTTTCAATATTCTGGCTGTTCCAACTCTTTCGTCAATAATTACACAGGAAAACCATCTAAGTTGTACTGTGATTCTCAGTCGTTTAGACCGGTCTGGCTCTCTCACTGCGTCTGTTCCACTCTGTGTGCTCACCTCAGTAAGCAGTCTCACCGGAACGTTTATGTAGCATCCAGCGAATTAGTTCAGTACAGACACAACCAAGGTAAGGGATGGTAAATATTCTCCTATGGTGATACTATTATTGAAACCTAAACTTTACACCAGATTGTGGACCTTCATGTTATCTAAGGTGATGGTAGCTATTTCGCGGAATACCTTAAAAATTACTGGATGGCACCAAAGAAAAAGTTGAAGAACTACTTGGGCTCTTCAACACTCTTCACAAAAACCTGAAGTTCACAGTTTTAGACGAAGAGAACCATAGCATAAATTTTCTATATCTCAGAATCGCTAACATACAACAAAAACACTCATTCAACATATACAGAAAACACACATAGACAGATAGTTCATCATTTCATCCTCTCACACACAAACGTGCAGCTTTCAGGGCAATGCTATACAGAGCTCATTCATTGAACCTAGAGAAAAACATCCTCAAACAAGAAATAGAGAAAATAAAAACCATAGCAGTGAACAATGGCTACACGCCCAAATTAATTGACATATTATCCACTAAAATACAGAAAAAAATAATAATAATACAGTAACACAGGGCCGCATTTAGGCTCTGTGGGCCCCTAGGCTATACATGTGGTGCGGGCCCCCTGTCGGCAGTGGCTGGATTCTTAAATTTCGAAATTCGACCTAAAAAATTTATGGGCGACCTCTACCTGCCCAGGCGAGGGTTGTGGTTGGTGAGGGGCCCCTCTTTGTGGTGCGGGCCCATAGGCTACAGCCTATGTAGCCTATGCTTAAATGCGGCCCTGCAGTAACACAGTGTAACTCAGGTAAAGAGAAGAAAATACATATCACCATTCCATAGTTAGGTCCCATATCACAAAAATTGCTAACTTATTTAGGAAAACCAACGTAGCAATAACATTCTCCACTAATAATAATCATCTAGGTCACCTATTAGAACATTATATTAAAACAGAAAATCAAGAACAGTGGAACATACAAACTATCATGTCTAGACTGTCCAGCATATTGCATCGGTAAAACTGGCAGAAGTTTCCAAACCCGCTTCCAAGAATACATGAACGCTTTTAGATTAAACCACTTCGAAAAATCAGCCATTGCAGAACACAGGTACGACACAAAACACGTTATTAATGACATTCAAAATAATTTAACAGTTTATATATTCAGTACAAGGCCAAGAAAATTTATCTGTTAGAACAGTTAAAAATATTCCTCCACAAGATAAAAAGTCCAGAACATATGTTAAATGAACAAGTAGACTTTACTAGCCACTATTACGTTAATATTTCTAAAGATTTATTTCCAGTTTAATGTTAAATACTAGAGACAAGAAAAGATCACCAACACGATATACTCTCACAACATGGAGGAAGGAATATATGGAGACGAAACTAACGCTAAATCCGTGACATCTCACGAAAAAACTGCTCTCCTACTGCGCATGCGCGGCGGCCATAGCGATCCCCCCAAAACAGAGCGCTGTTTGCACCATGGAGACGACGCAAGAGACCTTCACTACGCATTGAAGTGAAGCAGGCCGGAGGAGGAGTGGGGGGGGGGGGCATGGCCGGAGTGGAGGGGGCATGGCCGCTTCCATACAGACACGGGGAATATGCACAAAAACCTCAAGGGGACTCTAGGATAAACGTGACGCCGCAATCTGCTGATGGATTATTATGTAACTCGATACGACAAATAAAAAATGAAGAATAAAATTTTTTGATATCCTGCTTAGTTTTCGAGATATTCCGTCCCAAATGTGAAATGGTTTTGGTTGAAATTCAGAAGGAAAAATTGGTCAAAGTCAAATTTGATGATGGATTCTTATTTAAAAAGACGAGACAAATGAAAAATAAAGAATAAAATTTTTCGATATCTCACCTAGTTCTAGAGATATACTGTATCAAAAGTGAGGAGTCTTGAGTTGAAATGGAGAAGAAAAATTTCGCAAAAAGTCTAAATTTAATGATCGATTCTTATGTAACACGACGAGACAAATCGAAAATAAAGAATAAAATTTTTCGATAGCTTGCTTAGTTTTCGGGATTCCCCGTGTTTCTAAGGCCAAGCAATATGGCGGCCTGTAGCCGTTTCATTCCGGTAGTAGTGAAGGTCCCTTGCGTCGTCTCCATATATTCCTTCCTCCATTTCTGACAACGAATAATAATTTTCATCTTAAATAACTCGTAATTCTCATCATCTTTAAACTGTTTTGTTCTGTTTACATAACATGTGCACCTTATACGACATCGTGTCTAGTACAGTGCTCCGCAGTAAATATGTACACGAAAGTAATTATTCAGCATCTCGTCAATTCTGGTAAGTTTTCCACAATGTTTTCATATTTAGTCTTTTCTCTCAATAAAACGTGTTCACGACACTTACTTGAAATCTTTTTTGTTAAGTTTTTATTGTTGATACGCACCCCGCAACGTACAGGAAACAACTACTGCTAAACAGTACACGCTACAGCATGTCGGTACAAAGATTTTACAACAACAAAGATATAGCACACACACATATATCGAAATCATTCAATATATTTTGATCAACTCAACACCCCCACTTCAAAGCATTTGAATGATTTCCTTAAATAATATCTAAACCTAGACATTTCAGAAAGTCATAATGTTTCTCTTTTCCCAATCCTTTAGTCATGATATCTGCAAGCATATCAGCAGTTTGTAAATAGAGAGGTTTTACAATTTTATTTGACACAACTTCTCTTATAAAATGATGTCGAACATCAATGTGCTTCGACCTCTTGTGATTTGACAGGTCAACAGACAATTTCAGGGCACTCTGACTGTCATTAAACAATGTTATACACTTATTATAGCCTATGAGTTCATATAACAAATTCTTTAAATAAATGGCCTCTCGACAAGCTTCAGAAAGAGCCATTTACTTCTGGCAGACTTTTGTAACTACATTACTTCAACAAAATTAGCTGCAAATTTGCACGCAGGATGGTGGATGATTTCTGAAAAAATATAAGTAATTACAATCTGAAAATTTAATTACTTTATAAAATTTAATAAAGATCAAAAAATTATAAAATTTCTAGCTCATGCTCGCTTGTTCTTTGCTTGTATGTTTTAACTTAAACTATTCAAACATAATGGATGAAGAGTACTGCATCTCATTAGTAATGACTTTCACAGAGTTTTATGATTTACAAGACGCAAAATATAATAACAAAAAAACATTTGGGAGGAAATAGGAAACTACTTAAAACGACCAGGAATAATGTCATGTCTCGTATTTTTTGTTTATTTTAAGTGTGTATTATAATTTTCTATCACTTTCTTTGAATGCCGCTTCTAAAGCTTCGTGTTACCAACTAACCTAATTGTTTAAAAATATTTTGTGAAATTATTCCAAATCTTAATGATTTCTGATGTAACCTAGAAACTTGTGTAAGTCAAATATTGAAATTTCTTTGTTGTCATTTTCGTTCTTACCTTCTGCAACCCAATTCAAATATCGTTAATCAAAAGGTTATGAATGCAGCACGTGGCTAGTATTACTTTATTTGTCTTGTTAGGTAACACCGACATTCTTCTTTCACAGATTTGAAACCTTCTACTTATAACACCAAAGCAGTTATCGATCACCCTCCATAGTTTATTGAGCCTGTAATTGAAGGTTCATTTCTCTTCATTTCATTTTATCTGATATTCTGAAATAGGCCTCACCTCGAAAGGGGAAAAGCTTCATTTACTACTATTACATACTGTATTTTATCTCACATGTCAACGTGAAAATTCAGTTTTCCTGCAGCCATTGCCTCACCTAAATTGTTGTGGCTAAATGTTTTGCCGTCTTAATTTTTTTCCCAATCCTCCGGCGACCAAAATACAACTGCAACTGCAAGGGCTATTAAAACCATGAAAAACATTCATTTTTATGCATTAAAACTAAAGAGAACCGCAATTCTTTAGAACTGTTGTAACATGTTTGCCATCTAATGTGCCTAAGAAATGCGGAAAATTCCTTTTTAAATTAAACCCATTGCCTTTTTTGCTTAATTTTCTTCAATGAATATATAAAAATAAGAGCCCTTTGTCTGATGTGTCCATTTGCAGTGCAGAAGCGGCTGAGTAATCGTCGAGAACCGAAGGCGGTGACAAAAGAAATGCGACTCGCTGCGTCCAGATGTGTGTTTCAGCACTTTCGCTCAATGCGATGCGACGCGATGCGATGCGATGCGGCCCGCCCTAGTGAGCGCGGACCTTAAATGGTCGGTGGTCAGAGAGCCCTGGCGCGCAGGTCTAACGGGGCCTCGTGTTTTCACGTGCATTGTCGGTCTGCAGTCTCGATGCGTCAGTACAAGTTCGTTGTTGGTTCGAATTTCTGGGTGACTTTATTTAACTTTACCCTGCTTTAGCAGATAAAAATCTAAATCTTGAAAAATGTCTTCAGGAAATGATTTGGAAGGATTTATAGAACTTAAAAGAATTTTCTATGTTTGTGGAAGGTTAAATCAAATGACTACAACAATAAAAATTTAAATAATCGTAAATATGATTGGTTAGTAGAATTCAGCAGGATAATGTATGTGAAAGTGAAAGCAAAGATTTCGTCACTGAAAGGATTCAAGAAACTCGGCAATTTGAAAAGAACTGAGAAAAATATATACAAACAATTTCAAATCTAGAAGGCAAATATTACTCTGCAGTTATGACTGTGTCTTGTTTTGATATTTGTGGAGATAATAACTTTAACTTCACGTTTTTAGGTAAGGGTGTAGGGATTGTAATATGCTACAAAGGGAAATGATGAACAATTTACCAAAAACGTTGAAAGAATTTAAAGTTAAAATTTGTAGAGGGCAAATGTAGGTGGGTGCAGGAAAGGGGGAAGATGGGTGTGTAGGGAAATTGCCACAGGAGCGTGCGCTCCATTGCAATTTAATTAAATATTATTATTATTAAAATGTAGTTATCTATGGAATTGTCGTTTCGTAGACAATTTTTTAAATCATCTGGGTCATTTATTTTCCCGTTGCTCTCACTAAAGAGGCATGAGTCTATACAGATCTTTAGTTTCGTGCCATCTTTCCGCCCATGTACACTATGTTTATTTAATTTTTTCTGCAACCATAAATATATAAAAAATATGTAAAGCAGCTCATATTGTCATTTCTTTTGTAGGATATTTTAAATACACTTATAAACACAAGCACAACTAACAAAAACAACAACGACCTGAAAACCGCATGTTGCAAGCTGGACCAGGGCCGGATTTAAACTTTTTTTGTGTCACCCTTTTCTCCTTCATACCTATACTAATCACTAATTAGTACTACCTTAATTAGGTAGCAAACGATTATATGTATATGTGAATGGATATAGATTAAGAGTGACTTCGTTACTTGAAAGTATTCAGATTTAGTCATAAAATAGAAACAAGAAAAATAAATGTTAATTATGAAACAAGAATACAAACAAGAAAATGAATAATGTAATACATAATTATAGTTTTCTACGGCATTTTTTGATTGGCGAACATAGAGGAACAACTTTCTCACTAAAAGTTTTCCATGCGACAAACCTCGTAACACACTTTTTATCGGCAAAGAACAGAAAACACGTTAAGACGAACGCTCTGATTTGTAATCAATTATTATTAAACGATTATAATGAATATTAATTTCAATCAGAATACCGGTTTGACATACTTCAATGCATGTTCCTTAAAAATTTCAAAGAATTTAATTCATTATTAGCTGAGAAATGACGAGTTAAGTTTCAAAATTTATTGACTTTTCAATGATTTTTTCAATAAAATTAGGACTTTCGAACCCTTGGGGACTTTCAACAACCAGATACTTAATTAATGAAACCTTAGATCATACTTAAGTATTTTTATTATAGAAATCATGAAATATAAGTCTGTCTATAGAGTCTTCCTTCGGAAGTATACCACGGGCTACAGACTGCGTTGAACAACATAGAAAGTCAGGAAACTAATGAAGATTTAAATTAATAATTTAGCTAATTGTTCGCTGTCACTACTTACCTAAATGAAGATTGATAGTAAACGTATTTTTCTTTTCTGTTAATTGTTCCGAGTTTGTCATTTCACTACTAGATGTCACCAATTAAATGAAAATTTATAGTAGATGTTTTTTATTATGTTTATAATCACACACAAAGACGGCTTACTAAAGCGGGCACCCTAGGAAATTTGCCGCCCTTTAAACGCTGCCGCCGCTAGGCTGGAGCCTATACAGCCTAATGGAAAATCCAACACTGAGCTGGACCGTCTACAAAACTTTCCAACCCAGCGGAAAGTCCACGCGCAACGCGATATCGGTCACCTTTGGCGCGTACACTCCAACCCGCAGTCCTGGCGCGCGCGACTGGAGTGTTGACACTCCAACCTCACGCTCCAACCCGCAGTCCAGAGCGCCGTTACAAACCGCCAGTTTGGCGCGTACGTGTAAACGGACCTAATGTGTAGCTGTTTTAAACAGTGCAATACATCCTTCCTACTTTTTCAAACAGAGAACCAACAAGGGATTGGAATGAGTTACCAAGAGAAATGACGAATAATTTACCGAAAACTTTGAAAGAATTTAAAGATAAAATTTGTAGAGGGCAAATGTAGGTAGGTGCAGGATAGGGGGATGATGGGTGTGTAGGGAAATTGCCACCGGAGCCTGTGCTCCATTGCAATTAAATTAAAACGCGAAAAATAATTCAGCTCACTACCAACTTGGCCTAATATTTTTACGTAAGTGTATTTTAATGTCGAAAGCTACCAATTGTTATCGGGACGTACCGCCGTCTACAGCTACAATTACGCTCTCATAACATGGACATTTTTTTGCATCTTTAACATCTTCAATAGTTACTAATAATTAGTAAGTGCAAAAATATGGAACAAGAAAATTAACTTGCGCCTGCTGTCGTCATCTTGAACGCCGCAGGCTCCTGTAGTAGACACCTTGCCCTAAAATACCACCAGAGTCAGAAAAGAACCTGGCCAATCGATTCCAGACTCCCACGCGGTCCCACGGGAGCCAACCCACGTCCCCACAAGTCGTGAGCCTCTAGGGAATTCTATAGTCTCAAAACAATTTCATACCGTGCGTGGTGGGTGAGCGGTAACGCTCTGGCCTCGCATTTCCTAGGACGCGGGTTCGAATCCCCGTCCGGGCATCCAGATTTGGGTTTAAAATTGTTTCCATAAATCAGGAGAATGCTGGGATGGTTCCTTCACAAGGCGGTGGGAGAAATCATTCCCTTTCTTCGCCCTCAGCCCTTTCTCGCCTATGCACTAATAATGTATTTTATTAATACATTGGTTTTCACTACTTTGGTCATTATAAAATAAACTAGCTGATACCCGCGACTTCGTACGCGTGGATTAAGAATTTCTTTGCCAGAATTGAATATAGAAAGTTGTTGGTAACGAAGGATTGGACCCAAACAACACCGAGGAAAGGTGTTGTGGAAGGAAAGCTATCACTATATCATTCTACCATCGAACCTGTCTCTTGAAGCGAATCAATTTCCAACATATTTGAAAACAGAAAAACATACGAAGTAAGGGAATGTGGGGGGGGGAGGGGGGGAGGGTGTTAACTAGGGGCAGCTTTATTTCAGTTTGATCTTTTCTTCTTTCTTCAGCATGAGCATCCGATTCTTGGGTTCTAATAATTTTAGCTGCTCGTGCTCTGCTAGAGCTACAACTTAGGCCAGTTTACGCCCGCAAGGAAAGTAAAAAAAAAAAGAAGGCAAAATAAACTGGTGTAAGAAACATTTAAGCAGACACAAAGTAATAGAACAGAGAAAATCGACATCTATACCAAACAATTCGTTTTTTCTCCAAACGAAATTTATTAACAAATCATACAACATAATGCGCAAGAAGCATAGCTTGAGCAAGCGACATAACATTACAGACTAACACACACATCCGTCTCTCTGTTTACCATTCGATAAGTTCTCAAAAGTTCGTGACTACAACTGTTAATCATAGCGGGGGGGGGGGGGGCAAATGTCCTGTGGCCTCCCTATAGATTTTCTTGTCAAATTCCGTCAGTATCGGTATAGGCATTAGTCGTCAAAACGTAACAAAAAGATAGAGACTTACTTCCGCATTTATAGTATTATTACTGCAGATCACACACAAACTGACTGCGAATCACCCCTCAGGGAGCAAAATAACGTAAAAAAGTGTACACCTACAGCATTGCAAGACTACCTACGATTTGCACCCCTAAATGTGTGATATCTACAGATTGACATTCAATCCGAATAATCGACGGCCCAGGCGTGACTCTTACGATCAAAAACAATTTTTTTAAATCTTAGCCTCCACGGAGATTTGAACCGGAGACCACGATGCAAACATTAGTAAGCAAGCTCTTTAACCACTGAGCTACCTGACCGCTGTATGGAAAGGCAGTACAGAGACCTACACATCCAACGCGTCTGTCTATTGCCGTTAGCATTTTTTCGAAGTTATAAGACAACATGTATTATTTATTCAGATAATTTTTCAACCAAATTGTAGACAGCATTTTTCTCCTTGTTTCAAAGGATAAGTGTGCAAAGTTTCATCGAGATCGGATGAAAACTGTGGATGTGTCTGAAGAACAAACAAACTAACAAACATACATTCATCTTTTTGTATATAGATATCTTTCGTAAAAGTGTGATGAATCTCGCGGGCCGGAAAAATATTCAAGGCGGGCCGCGGGTTAGTCATCCCTGGCCTGGCTGATAGCGAAAAACCGCCTAAAACCATGAGGGTCTGTAAGGGGGGGGGGGTACGAGGAGTAATGGACATAACGTTACAGCTGTAGCAGCAAAAATCAATCTTGTCTTACAGAGTTTATTATAAGGAAAATTACTAGGTATCACAATCTACAAAGCTCTAAAAATTTCGCACCGTTCTCAGGCTAAGATGTTCAAAAAGTTTTGCTCCTGCAGTCCTAATAAAGACATAGCTTCGTGGGGATTAACGGAAAAAAAATCATCGTAGTCAGCGTGCAATTGTCTGTAATGGTCTGTTTTCGTAGTGAGTGCAATGCAATACCCCGAACGAGCCAATATTATTACTGTTATTACTTCA